>PVKV010004338.1:0-129489 GCA_004027835.1 Alouatta palliata | reverse complement strand
AAAAAAAAAAAAAAAAAGATGCGTATTTTAATTCTTAGAGCAATCACTAAAAAGTAATGCAAAGAGGTAGCTACAAAGCCACTAAAGAAATTAAAATGAAATATTGAAATATTTCTCTCTGTATATTTCTCTCTCTCTCTCTCTCTCTCTCTCTCACACACACACACACACACACACACACATACACACACACACACACACACATTCACTCTCTCAGCAGGGAATGAAGAAGAGATGAAAAACAAACAAGACAAATTTTAAAAATAGTAAAATAGCAATCTTAAATACAACAATATTAATAATTAAATGAAAATGTACTAGATACTTGTCAAAAGACAGTATAAAAATTCAAGAACTATTAATACATACTGTTACACGATATTTACTTTGAATATAAAAACAAATTGAAAGTTACAGCCTGCATGAGGATACACTATGAAAACTTTGAGCAGGAGTTGCTACATTAATAACATAAAAAATAGATGTAAAGGCCAGAAATATTACTACAAAGAGGAACATTTGATTTTTAAATGGTTTTCTCAAGTTCTGTGAAGAATGTCAATGATAGTTTAATAGGAATAGCATTGAATCTACAAATTGCTTTGGGCAGTATAGACATTTTTGCAATATTGATTCTTCCTATCCATGAGCATGGAATGCTTTTCCATTTGTGTGTCATCTCTTATTTCTTTGAGAAGTGGTTTGTAGTTCTCCTTGTAGAGACCTGTCCCCCTGCTAGTGAGGTATATTCCTAGGTGTTTATTGTTTCTGCCGCAATTGTGAATGGGAGTTCATTCCTGATTAGGTTCTTGGCTTGATTGTTGTTGTTGTATAGGAATGCTAATGATTTTTGCAGACTGATTTTGTATCCTGAGACTTGGCTGAAATTATCAGCTTAAAAAGCTTTTGGGCTGAGACTATAGGGTTTTCTAGATACAGGATCATGTCATCTGCAAACAGGGAAAGTTTAACTCATATAAGGCCATCATCAGCCCAATACCAAAATATGACAGAGATACAATGAAAAAGGAAAACTTCAGGCCGTATCCTTGATGAACATCAATGCAAAAATCCTCAACAAAATACTGGCAAATCAAATCCAGCAGCGCATTGAAGAGCCTACCCACCACAGTTAAGTAGGCTTCATTCCCAGGATGCAAGGTTGGTTCAACATGCACAAATCAATAAATGTGATTCATCACATAAACAGAACCAAAGACTAAAACCATATGATTATCTCAATAGATGCAGAAAAGACTTTTGATAAAATTCAACATCCATTCATGTTAAAAACTCTCAATAAACTAGCTTATTGAAGGAATGTACCTCAAAATAATAAGAGCCATCGATGACAAATCCACAACCGACATCATACTGAATGGACAAAAGCTGGAAGTATTCCCCTTGAAAACCAAAATTAGACAAGGATACCCTCTCTCACCACTCCTATTCAACATAGCAATGGAAGTTATGGTCAGGGCAATCAGGCAAGAGAAAGAAATAAAGGGCATTCAAATAAGAAAAAAAGAAATTTTTGTCTCAGAATATGTAAAAGCTCCTGACTCAGCATAACTGAATCAAAATGACATTTGGCAGTTAGGAATGATTGTATTTTCAGTTGCATTTATGTGGTAAATAATCAGCATAAAATTTTGGGATATGAAAACAAAAACTCTCAAATATGTTCTGTTTTCACCACCAAAGTAGTGGGAAATTTAAAAAGTGTGAAATAGCTCGGGCTCCTCACAGTTTTCTTGTGAGTTACTTTAAAATGAATAGAAAGCTGCAAGGATGAGGTTTGAGAATGGACCATTTCTGGAAAAGTGCGGAGCTGTGAATAGAAAGCTGCAAGGATGAGGTTTGAGAATGGATCATTTCTGGAAAAGTGCGGAGCTGTGATTTTGGCTTCCCAGCGTGGTTAAGGTCATTGTGTTCCTCTTTGTTATTAGTGACTTTCAGAGGATCTCTCATACCTGTCCAGCCAGGGTGATGTGTGGCTCCATGTCCTAGAGTCCAGCTCTCCCCCATGAAGAAGGGTAAGGTTACATGGCCATAAAAAGACAGGCAGACATCAGCAAGGCCTCAGGAATCTACACACACTCCACTCCAAGGGGGTTCCATGTGTGATTTTTCATAACTATAACTTATATGGCATTAGTGAGATCCTGGTTAAGTTTCTGCCTTTATAAAAAATATAGAATAGTTAATATTTTGGTCTTTGCAGAGAACACATTTTCCAGGATTAGAAAACATACCTGCACCTAGACAAACACACACTTTATCTGTCTTCTATCTTTTCTGGCTTTTACAGAGGATTTATTGCTATGTTGTTTCTTTTGAAAACAAAATTGATTTGGATATCCATAGTTACTATCAAATAACATGTATAAAAATTCAGTGTACCTATATATGTATAAATAAGACATGTGGAAATAATTTGTATAAATCACAGCTCCTATGGTTTTCAAGTGTTGGATTATGTGAGGATCTTGCAGTCAGAGGCCCTAATTCAAATAGTCTTAGTGTGTTACAAGCACTAAGGTTAGGGGAGAGTGATGCTCTTAGAATATCCTCCAATTACACCATGATTTACCAGGGCTGTAAACAGCTGTGTCCTTCAGTACTTAAATTGGAACCTGCTTTTAGTTCATCTTTAGGAGAGTGGGCCTCCCATGGGGTATAGTGGGAAGGACCCATAAGTTGAAATCTTCTGGTTTAGGTCAAAGTTCTTGCATGGCTTCTTTGTGGCTAACTGATCAGGAACAACCCACTTGAACTCTCACCCTCAACTTCTCCACGTGGAAAATTATGATGAAAATAATGTATGCACCTTAGCAGTTGTTTGTAGGGGCTCTGATTGATAATTTTTGTGTAATAGGCAAATTCGCTTTGTGGTTGTGAGAGGACTTGAGCCAGACGATTTGGGTTCACATCCCAGATCTATATTTAGTTGCTGTGTCATTTTGCATGCTTTAATCAACCCTCTGTGCTTCAGTTTCCCCCCCCATAAAGCAAGAATAACAATAAATCCTACTTTATAGGATGTGAAGTTTACATGAAATGATTCATATAGACGAGTGGAAATAAAGTCTGGCATATGGGATATTAGGTGCTGCAGAATAAAAAGTTAAATAAATAAAAAATACCCTACCAACCACTGGGCATTTTCCAAGAACTTTGTATGGAGTTTCTCATTCAGTCAACACAGAAACCCTATGAGGTTGTGTGCCTTTTACCACGGCAGAAAGAGAAACCCAGGAATCTCACAAATTAAACAGTTTTCCCAAAGTCATCCTCATGGTAAACACAGAGCCAGTGTATGAAGCCAACGCTCATACCTCTCCACTCCACCACGATTGTTTTCAAAAGCAAGTGGGCACAACCATTTTCAAGTAATTCCCTCCCCACTGGGTCAGCCCCTCTTGGCACCAGAAGCATCCAGTTGTTTGTTGATTTGCCCTGAGAAGCAAGTCCTCACTCCCTGCAGGACTTGGAACTGGTTAGCCTCCGAGCCACATCTAGTGTCCCTTCCCATGCTGGGCACTAGCCATACTGATCTGCTGTCCTTTCCCTGGAACATGCCAACGTCTCCACTGCCTTCAAGGCTTTGCAGGTCCCCACTGGAATACTCTTATATTCTTGTTCAGTATGTTTTTATTTGAACAAAACCATAAGTCATAAAGACAGGCAAAAGGCTTGGAAAACAATCTCAAGGTCCTACATTAATTTTGTTCATTAGTGGGCTATGCTAAGAATTATCTTTCTCTGTAAGAGAAAGTAGACAAGGAGACAGAATATTTATTGCTCTGTGGGCTGAACTCAGAAGTATATTTATCTGACTAATTAGATTGAAGCAATGGGCTTAAGTAAGAATAAACTTGATCCGTTCTGTGTTTTTTATCATTAGAGATCCTCTTCTGCCTTCCTGGACATCCAATATACAGAATAAATGGCTCCCTGAAATGACAAAGTACTTGAGTATGGAACCTATTTTATTTTTCAGAAATATAACCTTTAAAGAAAAGACTTACATTAATTGTAAAGCTGGTCACACATATTTTAGAAAAACAGCATTGTATTAGTCTGTGTTCATGCTGCTGATAAAGACATAACTGAGACTGGGTAATTTACACAGGAAAAAGGGTTTAATGGACTTACAGTTTCACATGGCTGGGGAGGCCTCACAATCATGGTGGAAGACAAGGAAGAGCAAGTCAAGTCTTACACGGATGGTAGCAGGCAAAGAGAGAGCTTGTGCAGGGAAACTCCCGTTTCTAAAACCATCAGATCTTGTGAGACTAATTCACTATCATGAAAACATATCAAGACAAAACATATCAAGCACGAAATCATAAAAAGGTTTATTACAGGATAACAGGATATGTAAGAGTAGTTCATAAAAGATGCCTATTATTATTGGGTTTAATTATACCCTAGACTTTCACCCCTTTTTTCTCTTTGTTCATCTAAAAATATGGCTGTATACTGGGAATTTGCTGGAGATAAGAAAACGCAATGCTCTCCAACTATGTGTACAGTCATGTACTGCATAATGATGTCTCCATTCATGACAGATTGCATACACAACAGTGGTCGCATAAGATCATAATGAAAAATTCCTGTGGCCTAGTGATGTAGCTGTCACAGTGTTGCAGCTCAGTTCCACTCATGCGTTTGTGGTGATGCTGGTGTAAGCAGACCTACTGCACTGCCAAGTCTATAAAAGCACAGCACATACAATTATGTACAATTCGTAACACTTGATGATGATACATGACTATGTTATTGCTTTACTATTGACTATACCATACTTCCTATAATTATTTTAGAGCATACTCCCACTTAACAAAAATTAAAGTTAAGTTGGGCATGGTGGCTCATGCCTGTAATCCCAGCATTTTGGGAGGCTGAGGAGGGTGGATCACTTGAAGTCAGGAGTTCAAGACCAGCCTGACCAACATGGTGAAACTCCATCTTTATCAAAAATACAAAGTTTGCTGGGCATAGTGTTGCACACCTATAATCTCTTCTATAATCTCAGGAGACTGAGGCAGGAGAATTGCTTCAACCCTGGAGGCAGAGGTTGCAGTGAACTGAGATTGTACCACTGCACTCCAGTCTGGGTGACAGAGCAAGACTCTATCTCAAAAATTAAAAAATAAAAAATAAAAATTAACTGTAAGACAGCCTCAGGCAGGTACTGAAGGAGGTCTTCCAGAAAAAGGCATTGTTATCATAAAAGGTGACAGCTCCAAGCATAGTATTGTCCTTGAAGACTTTCCAGTAAGACAAAATGTCAACTGGAAGACAGTGATACTGATGATGCTGGCCCTGCGTAGGCCTCAGCTAACATTTGTGTTTGTGTCTTTGCTTTTTCCAAAACTTCTAAAAAGTTATTATAAACTTTTTTTGATAGATAAAAGCTGATAAAATAAGGATATAATGAAAGAAAATATTTTTGTACAGTTGTATAATGTATTTGTGTTTTAAGCTGTTATTACAAGAGTCAAAAAACTTTTAAAAAAATTAAAAGTGTGTAAAGCCAAAGAGTTACGGTAAACTAAGGTTACTTTATTGTTGAAAAAATAAAAATATTTTAAAATAAATTCAGTGTAGCCTAAGAGAACAATGTTTATAAAGTCTCTGGTAGTGTACAGCAATATTCCATGCATTCACATTCACTCACCATTCACTGACTCACTCAGAGCAACTTCCAGTCCTGCAAACTCCATTCATTGTAAGTGTCCTATACAGATGTATTAGACCATTTTCATACTGATATAAAGAACTGCCTGAGGCTGAGTAATTTATAAAGAGGAAAGAGGTTTAGTTGACTCACAGTTCAGCATGGCTGGGAAACTTACAGAAAACTTACAATTATGGCAGAAGGGGAAGCAAGGTACCTTCCTCACTAAGCAGCAGGAAGGAGAAGTGCTGAGCAAAGGGGGAAGATGCCCTCATAAAACCATCAGATCTTGTGAGAACTCATTCATCATGAGAACAGCATGGGGGAAAGCACCCATGATTCGATTACCTCCACCTGGTGTCTCTCTCTTGACACATGGGGATTATGGGGATCGCAATTCAAGATGAGATTTGGGTGGAGACACAAAGCCTAACCATATCAACAGGTGTCTTATTTTTTCAGATCTTTTCTATGCCTATAATCCCAGCACTGTGGGAGGTCAAGGCTGGTGGATCACCTGAGATCAGGAGTTTGAGACCAGCCTGGCCAACATGGTGAAACCCTGTCTCTACTAAAAATATAAAAAATTAGCCAGGCATGGTGGCAGGTGCCTGTAATTCCAGCTACTCAGGAGGCAGAGGCAGGAGAATCACTTGAACCTGGGAGGTGGAGGTTGAAGTGAGCTGAGATCACACCACTGCACTACAGCATGGGCAACAAAAGTAAAATTTGATCTCAAAAAAAAAAAAAAAAAAAAAAAAAATCTTTTCTACTCTATTTTTATTGCACTTTTTCTATGCCTAGATATATTTAGATACACAAATATTTACCACTGTGTTACAACTGTCTTCAGTATTCAGTACAATAATGAAACCACCTTTGCAAAATTCTGACTGAGACAGTGAAGGAAGTCTAACTTAGCTGACTCAATCTTGCTTCTAACCTCCAAGCTGTCCTTGTTCATTCTGGGCATAGGCTGAACTAACTTTGGGAAAAAATTAGTTTATAGTTTAAACAAAGATGGTAATAGCCCTTTCCAAAGCAGACCTCCTTCTTGCCTGGGGACTAGATTGCCTTTGTAGGAGTAACATTAGCCACAGGATTAGAAATTGTGATTTACGAGTCATGCAGCTGGAGACTACAAGATTCTGATCCTCCCTAAACTGCTCCTAGGATCAGTGCTTGGGATATTTTGCAGATATGGCACTTGATGGATCAGCTGGCACCACTCATATGGATAAACTGGCTCATCTAATCTTGCAGTCCCCACCCAGGAACTGACTCACTGCAAGAAGACAGCTTTGAGTCCCTATGATTTCATCTCTGGCCAATCAGCACTCCTGGCTCACTGGCTTCCCCCATCCACCAAGTTATCCTTAAAAACTCTGCTCCCCGAATGCTCAGGGAGACTGATTTGAGTAGTAATAAAACTCCAGTCTTCTGCACAGCTGGCTTTATGTGAATTACTCTTTCTCTATTGCAAGTCCCCTGTTTTGATGAATTGGCTCTGTCTAGACAGTGGGCAAGGTGAATCCATTGGGTGGTTACAGTAACATGCAATACAGGTTTGTAGTCTAGGAGCAATAGGTTATACCATATGGCCTAGGTGTGTAGTAGGCAATGCCATCTAGGTTAGTGTAAATACACTCTGTGATGTTCACATAATAAGGAAATTGCCTAATGACACAACTCTCAGAATGTGTTTCAATCATTAAGGTATACATGACTGTACTAAAAAAGTCTCTAGCAGTTTCTGATGCAAATACAGGGAAGTTCAACCTTTCTCTCTGAAACCTGATGTCTAAGCCTGGTGAAATTGACAAGACAGATTAGCAGGAAAAAGGGCAAACAATTTGATTACTGTGCATAAGCACAGGGAATCACAGGAGAATGATAACCCAACAACCCAACGAGGTAGGGGTGTGACTTCTCTGTAGGGGAATACCTCTGTAGAGGTATGCCTCCTCTATAGGAGGAGGAGATGGGGAATGTAGGCAATTCTTTGAAAGGGCAGTAAATAATTATTAGGGAGAACGAATGGACCTGGGAGACAGAAATCACCTTGTAAATAATTCTCTTTGGAACTTGAATGAGCTCAGGAGGCAGACATTATCTTGTGAAAAAGTCGATCAAGTTGTGGTTATATTGCTTTGTCGCTCTTCTTCAATGGATAAAGAGATTTCAGGGAGGGGATGGAAGGTGATTGTGTGGTATTTTCTTAAGGTAGAAAAGCGCATATCAGAGTAGATCAATTTCAGCATCTGCTGACCTTAAGGAGTCTTTAATTTAAAATAATCAGCATACCAGGGTGCCATATGGTGGGGTGAAATTCCCTGGGCTCCTTCACGAATATACAAAAAAGATATCTTTCTTCCACCCACTCCCTGTAAATACTCTCAACCTGTGTCAGGAACAATTTTCTGACACTTCCAACTGTCATTCCCAGAATCTAAAGTTTAATCTGTGGCAATTTGCTAATGAGGCCCAAAGAGTACGTCCTTCCAGACAGCACAGCCTCCCGCATGCCTTCAGCTACAGATAATCACTTGTTCATCAAATACTAGTTGAGCACTGACTGTGTGCCAAGGCGTGTTCTAGGTCAGGGGTCAGCAAACTTTCTGTAAAAGGCCAAAGAGTAAATATTTTAGGCTTTTCAAGCCACGCATAATTTCTCCAACATCTTCTTTGTTTGTATGTGTGTGTGTATTGTTTGGTTACAACTATCAGCTTAAAAATCACAAGATCTACAAATTTCACAAGGAGAACATTATTTCTCAGAAGGATGGTGACCTGCAGGCTCAGAATCAGGGCCCCCAGCTTAGGTTCCAGGCTTGATGGTGGGGTTTAGCTGGGAGCCCAGTTGTTCTGTGTCAACAATGCTCCTATAAAATTTTTTAAAGATTTTTTTTATACTTTAAGTTTTGGGATACATGTGCAGATCTTGCAGGATTGTTACAGAGGTATACACATGCCATGGTGGTTTGCTGCCTCCATCCCCCTCCATCACCTACATTAGACATTTCTCCCAATGTTATCCCTCCCCAGTCTTCCCACCCCTTGCTATCCCTGCCCTAGCCCCTCATCCCCAACAGACCCCAGTGTGTGAAGTGTGTGATATTCCCCTCCCTGTGTCCATGTGTTCTCATTGTTCAACACCCACCTACGAGTGAGAACATGCAGTGTTTGGTTTTCTGTTCTTATGTCAGTTTGCTGAGAATGATGGTTTCCAGATTCATCCATGACCCTGCAAAGGACATGAACTCATCCTTTTTCATAGCTGCATAGTATTCCATGGTGTATATGTGCCACATTTTCTTTATCCAGTCTATCATTGATGGGCATTTGGGTTGGTTCCAAGTCTTTGCTATTGTAAACAGTGTCACAGTGATCATATGTATGCATGTGTCTTTATAACAGAATGATTTATAATCCTTTGGGTATATACCTAGTAAGGGGATTGCTGGGTCAATTGGTATTCTATTTCTAGATCCTTGAGGAATCACCACACTGTCTTCCACAATGGTTGAACTAATTTACACTCCCACCAACAGTGTAAAAGCGTTCCTATTTCTCCACATCCTCTCCAGCATCTGTTGTCTCCAGATTTTTTAATGATTGCCATTCTAACTGGTGTGAGATGGTATTTCAATATGATTTTGATTTGCATTTCTCTAATAACCAGTAAAGATAGCATTTTTTCCATATGTATGTTGGCCACAGAAATGTGAGAAATTCTTCTTTTGAAAAGTGTCTGTTCATATCCTTTGCCCACTTTTTGATGGGGCTGTTTGTTTTTTTCTTGTAAATTTGTTTTAGTTCTTTGTAGATTCTGGATATTAGCCCTTTGTCAGATCCAAAATAGACAAATAGGATCTAGTTAAACTTAAGAGCTTATGAACAGCAAAAGAAACAATCGTTAGAGTGAACCGGCAACCAACAAAATGGGGAAAATTTTTTGCTCCTATAAAATATTAACAAATTATTTATATACTTTCCCTTTAATCCCAGAGTTAGTTATAAAAACTCCATGATTGCTGTTTTTGCATATTATCTCAGTAGTCTAAAAGTATCCTAGCCCATGTGCAGGAATAGGTAAAGGCCCCTTAAAAATGGAGTTAGTTATGTTAGTTTTGTAAACCAAAAATAAAATTCTAAGCCCTTAACCAACTGAATGAACCCCTACTCTCAGCCAAGAGTATTCCAAAGTATATCTGAAAATGAGCTCAGGCCACAAAGGGGTTATACAACCCTCATGATACCCTCGTTGCTTTGGAATTCAGGCACAACTGACAAGCATTAGCATTAAAACAGATCTTAAGACTGACAATACAGATACTTTGTAGCAGTAAGGTACCAATTTCCAACCTAACTCTCATATAGCATTACACGATGGACAGCAGGCCCTATTTTGCCCAAAAAATATTTCTTTGACTTATTTTTAAAATGTCCCTGAAAAAATGTCTTTTGTGGAGAAAATCTATATTCTACAGAGAATCCTCTTCCCTTTTCAGGTCTTTTCCTGATCCAGGAGAGATTTAACTAAGAGTCTGGCACCTTTTTAGGTCCCATAAGAGATATTTACTGCCTTTCTCTCTGAAGACTGCTGCTTGGAGACTTCACCTACATCATACAAACCTTGGTCTCCACAATCCCTTATCTTATTCCAGACTCTTTTCTATTGATTCCAGGTCTTTAGATAATAACTTAACTCTATTTACCAATTGCCAATCAGAAAATCTTTGAATCTACCTATTACCTTTAAGGGTTTCCACTTTAAGTTGTCCCACCTTTCCAAACAGAGCCAATGTATACCTGACTTGTATTGATTGATGTCTTATATCTCCCTAAAACACATAAAACCAAGTTGTAATTCACCCACTGGGCATATGTTATCAAGGCCTTTTGAGACTGTGCCTTGGGCCTTGATCACTCATATCTGGTTCACAATAAACCTCTTTAAATATTTTCCAGTTTGACTCTTTTGCATCAACAGTTCTTTTGCTGCTTTACTGTTACAATAGGAAGAACTAGAACTAGAATATTCATGTGTGGGGATCACGTGCATATGTGGTAAGCAAACATACATGTTACATATGTCCAATGTTTACTTTGGCATGGAGACTTAACATTAAAATGCAGCAAACTTTGGCTCTGTACCTCCAAAAGTGAAACCTAAGATGTAGGGTGCTTAGCGCACAGCCTCTGTTACCCGGCAGAAGCAGCCTGTGGTCAGGGTACATTTAGCAGGAAGGAAACAGGTCAGCTGTCATACCAAATCCACAGGAAGTACAGAGTCTGGTTGCAATGTCAGGCATTGGTCAGTGAAGGAGTCTTCTGTTCTTTGTTTTCCAGGGCTGGTTTCTGTTTAACTCTTAGAAAAAGAACAATCTGGCAACAGTTAAACATGACCAATCTCCATCCTCAGATGGCCTTGAAATTTAGTTTTTAAAGTTTTTCTGGAGTCTCCTTGGCTAAGAGTGCTCTGTCCTGTCAGTCAGGGGGCTTAGAATTTTATTTTAATTTCATACAACCCTTTACAAACATAAAAGCCACTCTTAGGTCAGGGCAATACAAAAGTTGGCAGCAGACTGGATTTGGCCCTGGTGCTATTTCAAGGGGATGCTATGAGGAAACATCTCAACATACTCCCCATCGCAAAGAGTAACTAGGAGTGTGCTGACTGTTGTCCCAGGAAATAGGAGTTATGAAAATGAAGATCAGGCCAAACCCAGAGAGGGCTTCCTGGAGGAGTTATGCTGCTGCGAGGGCTGAGTGGGGCTAGGAGGAAGCTTCAGTGGAGTGGAGAAGGTGCAGGTGGAATAAGCAGGAAAAGAAAGGATCTGCATGGCTCAGATCTGTGGGATGAGGGGTAAGTGTGGCCTGAGAGGAGGCAGAGGCCTGAAATCTCAGAGCCTTGTGGGATGTGCCAGTGATTTGGGGTTAGAAGGCAACAGCAAGCAGCTGAAAGAGTTAAGCAGGAGTGCAGGATTTTCCAACCTTGGCTGCAGAGGGATGTGGGTGGAGGGAGCAACAGGGCAGAGGCTTGTCCAGACAGAGGCCATGCAGGGACACAGGAGGGAGAGAACAGGGCTGAGACTTCTGCACTGATGAAGTTTGCCTGGGAGTTAACAAGCCTCCTCTTTAGAGAGGAATTGCTTGGGGAAGAGGGGCTTTGAGATCAGCCTGGGCTGTTCCACCTTTCCCATAGCCCCTGGATCTTCTAAAGATAGACCAAGTCCCCATTGAGTGTGTCAGGTACCATCAGCCAGCCTGGTTATGCTAACACTTAGGTCGGGTGAGGGGGTGCTCTTCCCCAGTCAGAGCTTCCGTGGCCACTGCCTAATGGAAAAGAGGCCTGAGGTCTCATGGGCAGAGCTTCTGAAGCATCTCACCAGGGCCAGTTCCTTTGCTGTTTTTATGGCCTCTGCAGGAGTGTCCGTGATCATGACCTCAGCCTCCTGTTGGCTTCACTTTCTAGTCAGGTCTTGGGGGTGCCTGGCCACAGCAGGTGTCATCTAATCGCCACAGTCCACCATACACACGCCTCTCACTCTGAGGGATCAGCAAGTTCACTGTGAAATGAGTCACTTGTTATAAGTGACTCTATTTTGAAACATTTAGGATCACAAAACATTGTTATACATCACCATTTACCCTACTGACCTGGAAAAGGAAAGCCAAGTTCTGCTTGCTAACTTGTGCACTTGTCTTACAGGTCCTGAGAGTCCACCGGTGAGGCCCACACCTCCGTCCTGGGATTCAGAAAACAGGTTAGCCTGCTTTGTCCACAGGGAGCCAACAATCCACTCAGGGAGATGGACAGGGAATGCAGTAAAAGTACAAGAAATAATGTAAAAATCTTGATAATTAGCAACAGGAAGGAAGCATTCAGGGAGGAGGTAGAATGCTGGACAGATGGGAAGGCAGCCTCCCACAGGCTGTGGTGCTCTGAGCTGGACAGTACCTGCATTCTAGGACTTGAGTTCATGTTATTTGGAGACCCTGGATATTTCCAGAGGTAAATGAAGAGACCTTTGTTTTGGGAAACTATCTTGGCCACAGTATGGGTAATGGTTTGAAAATGGAGTGATTAGTGGGACAGAGAACCCATCTGATTTATGCTTTTATTTCACTCATCTTGGTGAACTAAACTGCCTATCCATCAGACGATGCCTGCAATGTGAGCAACTGTGGGAATAGACCTTCCCTCTCATCCTGGTCCATCCCAACAAACACAGCCCTCATCCCAAATGCTGGAGCGACTCATTAGCCAAGCCCAGCTAGAGAGACGGGAGCCATTGGATGGTGATGACTCTCATTCATTATTGAGTGATAGCAATGACTCAAGTGAAACTAATAACAATCTTTTTTCCCTCGAACAAGAAACTCTGTGCCAAACTGGTTGTTGATGATGCTTGAAAGATAGTAAGAGGTCATTAAGAAGCTTCTCCCAGTTTTGTGTTCCTATTGTAGAACACTTTTAAAGAAACAGTTAGGATTATAGTCAATAAAACCCCACAGACTTCTTGGTGTTACTTAATTCAGTTATCTATTCTTTGAAGAAATGATGAAAATGATGCATATGGTTCAGCTGAGCCTTCCTTGATGATGCTTTTCACAAATGTGTTCCCTCCAAAGTTACAGGATTGTCAGTCTGACAGTAAACTGGGGCCTGGGTGAAGAATAAGCTCAATGCGACTTCCTACTCTACATGCACCTTCAGGGTGGAGGAAGATGAGGACCACTTTTTGTGACCTTCCTGGAAAAATCAAGCCCCTAAATGCAGAGGCAAATTCTCTGGCTGATTGGGAGTGGGTCCTGTTGTAATTTTACCCTGTGGCCTCCATGGGTGGTGAGCCTGGGCCCTTACAGAAACCTCTGTTTTCAGTTACCCTGTTAGGATGAAATATTTCTATTTACAAACCACAGTGAATTTGAAACAGTGAGACCATGGTCCACAAAGCCTCCAGCTGAGGAGAGAAATGAAAAATATGATACACTTCAAAGCGAGCTTTCCAAAGGCTTGCTTGATGAAGGGAAGTTGAGTTGGAGGGAAAACAGAAGCAAACTTTAATCTGAGCCCCCCTCACCCAACATCAATTCTGCTTCATCATCAGCACATAGCGTCACCATCAGACTGGTCATCTGGGTACATAGGACCATGGTTTGGATAAACAAATGGTCAGAAATGTTGGTTTTCAGCCAGTAGGGCTGAATAGAGCTATTCTAAGTATTTAATGTAAATTTTCAGTTTAAAAGAGGTTTTTGTAGCTGTAGACTTTTTATTTCCGCTGTTTATCAACCTATCTGTGAGTAAAAGTTAAGGATATTCTGTAGAGAAATGACATCAGGAAAAATAATATTAAAATACATTTTCATTTTTACTACATATTTATTCCTTTCAACTTTAAGAGAGCAATAAAACTTGAGCATATATGTAATCTGATCAGATTTTTCACTGTGAGCTTGTAGAAGCTTTAAGTTCAATATTATAATTATTTGCAGTAAAATATCTGAAGCCAGTAGGGTGCATTTAGGAAAGGAATTTTGCCTATCAAATATCACCTGCAGAAGCTGTGTTGCACTGTCAGCTCTGAATGACTACACTTAGGCTGATATTGAACGCTTAGGGTTGCTGAAGGTGGCAATACCACCTATGGCCTGAGTAGTGAGATACATCACTAGCAAAAAGAAACAGAGAAGAACTTATCTAGCTTCCGACTCTTGGATTATCACTCACATGAAAGTTTGAGTGTCAGAGCCTATGGACTGAAAAAACACATCTGTGAGAATTGCCCAGACCCAGGTGAAATTGGAGAAAAATGAAAATGTGAATGACAGTGATTGGAACCTTCCAATCAGTGGCTATATTAATGGAATATTATTTTGGAACCCAAAGAAAGTATCTGTTTTAAAATGCAGAAGAACAAAATTGCTGATCGAAAAGTGAACTGTAAGTAACCACTTCACCAATGGAGCTAGGAAGAATAAATAGAATGTGTGTAATCTCGGCTAAAAGTCCAGGCAGTGAATATTCCCAGAGACTGAGGCAGAACTAGAAACATGTATTTTCAGGTTGCAGTGGGGACTCATGAAGCAAGTTTCACATAGAATACAATTTTCGTTCCATAGGCACATTAGTCAGGGTTCTCCAGAGAAACAGGACCAACAGGATGCCTATAGATGGAAAGAGATTTAGCATAAGGAATTGGCTCCCATGGTTATGGAAGCTGACAGTCGAAGTTCTGCAGGGTGAGTCGGCAAGTTGGAGACCCAGGAGAGCCAATGGTATAGGTTCAGTAGAAGTCCAAGGCTTGAGAACTGGGAAAACTGATGGTAGAATTCTAGTCTGAATGCTGGCAGGCTTGAGATATCAGAAGAGTCAACCCTTTAGTTTGAGTCTGAAGGCAGGAAATGACTGATGTCCCAGCTTGAAGGCAGTCAAAAGAAAGTCACTGTCACTCATGGCAGGGTCAAACTTTTGTTCTATGCAGGCCTTCAAAGGATTAGATAAAGTCCACCCCCACTGGGGAGGGCAACCTGCCTTACTCAGTCTACCAATTCAAATGTTAATCTCAAACAGAAACACCCAGAAGAATGTTTCACCAAATATCTGGGAACCCCATGGCCTAGTCAAATTAACACATAAAATTAACCATCACAAAACATGTACAAAGAGAGAAGTCTGACAATACGGAGTATGAGGACATTTTTTGTTTTGTTTTGTTTTTTTAATTTTTTTTTAATTTTAGGGGACCAGGTGGTGATTCGTTACAAGAATAAGTTCTTTAGTGGTGATTTCTGGTATTTTGACGCACTCATCTCCTGAGCAGTGTACACTGTACCAAATGTGTAGTCTTTTATCCCTCATCCCCCTCCCACTCTTTCCCCTGAGTCCCCAAAGTCTGTTCTATCATTCTTATGCCTTTGCATCCTCAGAGCTTAGATTCCACTTATGAGTGAGAACATATGATATTTGATTTTCCATTCTTGATTTGCTTCACTTAGAATAATCATCTCTAATTCTATCCAAGTTACTGCAAATGCCATTATTTTATCTTCTTTATGGCTGAGTAGTATTCCATGGTGTGTGTGTGTGTGTGTGTGTGTGTGTGTGTATGTGTGTGTGTATACACACACATATATACATATATGCATATATATAAAGATAACAATTTCTTTATCCACTTATTGATTGATGGGCATTTGGGCTGGTTCCATATTTTTTGAATTGCAAATTGTGCTGCTATAAACATGCATGTGCAAGTATCTTTTTCATATAATGACTTCTTTTCCTCTGGGTAGATACCCAGTAGTGGTATTTCTAGATCAAATGGTACTTGTACTTTTAGTTCTTTAAGGAATATCCACACTGTTTTCCACTGTGGTTGTACTCGTTTACATTCCCAGCAGCAATGTAAGTGTTCCCTTTTTACCGCATCCACACCAACATCTATTAGTTTTTGACTTTTTGATTATGGGCATTCTTGCAGGAATAAGGTGGTACTGCATTGCAGTTTTGATTTGCATTTCCCTGATCATGAGTGATGTTGAGTGTTTTTTCATGTTTGCTGGCCATTTCTTCTTTTGAGAATTGTCTATTCGTGTCCTTAACCCACTTTTTGATGGAATTGTTTGTTGTTTTCTTGCTGATTTGTTTGAGTTCCTTGTAGATTTCGGATATTAGTCCTTTGTTGAATGTATAGATTGTGAAGATTTCCTCCTACTCTGTGGGTTGTCTGTTTACTCTGCCGGTTGTTTCTTTTGCAGTGCAGAAGCTTTTCATTTTAATTAAGTCCCATCTATTTATCGTTATTTTGGTTGCATTTGCTTTTGGGTTCTTGGTAATGAAGTCTTTGCCTAAGCCAATGTTTTAGGCAAATGTCTTAGGCCAATGTCTTTTTCTGATGTTATCATCTATAATCTTTATGGTTTCAGATCTTAGATTTAAGTCTTTGATCTATCTTGAGTTGATTTTTGTATAAAGTGAGAGATGAAGATCCAGTTTCATTCTTCTACATGTGGCTTACTAATTATCCCAGCACTATTTGTTGTGTTCCTTTTCCACTATGTTTTTGTTTGCTTTGTCAAAGATCAGTTGGCTGTAAGTATGTGGCTTTAGTTATGGGTTCTCTATTCTGTTCCATTGGTCTATGTGCCTATTTTTACACCAGTACCATGCTGTTTTGGTGGCTACGGTCTTATAGTATAGTTTGAAATCAGAGAATGTGATGCATCCAGATATGTTCTTTTTACTTAGTCTTGCTTTGGCTATGTGGGTTCTTTATTTTGTTCCATATGAATTTTAGAATTTTTTTCTTGTTCTGTGAAGAATAATGGTGGCATTTTGATGGGAATTTTATTGAATTTGTAGGTTGCTTTTGGCAGTACGATCATTTTCACAATATTGATTCCACCCATTCATGAGTATGGGATGTGTTTACATTTGTTTGTGTTGCCTATGACTTCTTTCAGCAGTGTTTTGTAGTTTTCCTTGTAGATTTTTTTTTTTTTTTACCTCCTTGGTTAGGTATATTCCTAAATGTTTTGTTTTGTTTTTTTCATCTATTATAAAATGGGTTGAATTCCTGATTTGATTCTCAGCTTGATCGCTGTTGGTGTATACCAGAACTGATTTGTGTACTTTAATTTTATATCTTGAAACTTTGCTAAATTCATTTGTCAGATATAGGAGCTTTTTGGAGTCTTTAGGGATTTTCTAGGTATACAATCATATCATCAGCGAACAGCAACAATTTGACTTCCTCTACGGATTTGGGTGCCCTCTATTTATTTCTCTAGTGTGATTGCTCTGGCTAGGACTTCCAGTACTACATTGAATAAAAGTGGTACCAGGAAATCTTAAGAGAATTGTTAGTTGTGTTACAAGTAACTTGATTGCTTGTATGTTCAGTTCTGCTTTGTGTTATATGACCATCATTTTCAAATGCCTTCCTGCAAATAAAGCTTGGGAGGTATATAACTAAGTTATATTCCAGTTAGAGTTGCCAGATTTAGCAAGTAAAAATAGAGGAGGATGCCCCCCAAAATTTGAATTTCAGATACACACTTTTTAAAATATGTCCCAAATAGTGAATAAAAATCGAAGTTTAACTGGAGTCCCAAATTGTAACTGGCAATTCCAACTTCAATGCAAGGTCAAGTTTAAAAAACTATCCTAAGGTCAGTTAAAACCTGTCCTTAATTTTAAGTTTGCAGGTTTGCCTGTCCTAATTTTTGTGTGTATTTACAAAATAAATTTACTTTTTAAAATTTGGACTTCTATTCCATTTCAATCTATACAAATCTGAATTAAAAATGAATTTTCTTTAAAAAATGAAATTCGTAAATGACAATAACTTTGATGATCATAATGAAAAGTTGAAAATCTTAAAAAAGAAATAATGACTACAGTAGGTATTTTCTTGGGAAGATTTCCTGAGTGGGCAAGTTAGACTTTTCTGCCGGTGTTAATGTTATTTTGACTTGATTTTTAGTTCTTTTTGATATCAAGGCTTATGACTAAAGTAATCTCATATTTCAGTGCCACACTACAGAGCTGATAGAATCATAGCAATACAAACCCACATATTCACCCCCACACCCCACTACATTTGTTTGCTTTTTCAAGCCACTAAGTTTGTGCTCACTCAGTTCCTGCTACCAGGAACGCCTTCCACCCAGCCCATGTGAGAAGCTCAACTTACCCTTCAGGACTCAGGAGTAGAGACTGAAACCGCCGTTGCCGATTTAACCCACTCCATCTTGCTTCCAACCTCCAAGTTGCCCTTGTTCATTCCTGGACATAGGCCGAACTAACTTTGGGAGGAACTTAGTTTATAGTTTAACTTTGAAACAAAGATAGTAACAACCCTTTCCCCAGACAAACCCCCTTCCTGCCTGGGGATTAGACTGCCTTTGTAGGACTAACAAATTAGCAACAAGATTCAAAATTACGGTTTAGGAGTTAGGCAACTAGGGGCTGCAAGATTCTAACCCTCCCCGAATTGCTCCTGGGGTTAACATCACTATTTTAAAACCTAAGATCAGTGCTTGAGATATTTTGCAGACTCTGCAATTGATGGATCAGCTGGCACCACCCAGATGGATAAACTGGCTCATCTGATCTTGTGGTCCCCTCTCAGGAACTGATTCAGCTTGGGAGGAGAGCTTTGACTCCCTATGATTTTATCTCTGATCCAACCAATCAGCACTCCCGACTCAAAGGCCCCTACCCACCAAATTATTCTTAAAAACTCTAATCTCCAAGTCTTTGGAGAGACTGATTTGAGTAATAATAAAACTCTGGTCTCCCAGACAGTCAGCTCTGCACGAATTACACTCTTTCTCGATTGCAATCCCCTTGTCTTGATAAATGGACTCTGTCTAGGCAGTGGACAAGGTGGACCCGTTGGACAGTTGTATTGTCTCATAATGAAGTCTTCTGTGGGCCACATACTACGATGTAGATGGGCATAGCCCCCCTTTATCCAATTTTATTTTCCTCCCTGATTTACTCCCTGACATTTTCCAACTCACTTGCAAGCTGTTTTCATAGAGCCCCAAGTACATACTAGACAGTGTTCACGGAAAGAATGAAGACATAGGCCTGTTTAGAATTTGGAAACTTTATTCAAGCCCTTCAAATGTAATATCAATTCAGTAAAAAACTAATTAATCTGCCTGCTTTTTACCCCCTCTCAACTCTTCAAAAAATAATGTAACTGAGGCATATCTGATTTAATTTCAGAACACATTAGTGGAGAGTTTGTTTTTCCTTCTATTCTCCTCCTTGGTGAATAGTCAGGTTTCTTTCATGGTGGGACTTTTACATTTAAATCATATAATTTACTAAAGAGAGGAAGACATGCAAAATAAGACAAATGTTTAAAGATGCATGGGGTTTTGCTTATTTTTCCTGTTATATTATTGGTTAATAAAATATTTGTCTGCTTGCTTAGTGTATTTCTAATGAGGATATGATAAGTGTGTCAGATGGGTAAGAGCAAACCTAGAAATCAGCCAGGCAACCTCAAGACCAGGATAAAGATAAAAGTCAGTGAAAAGCCCAGAACCTTCCATTTTATAATAGCAAACATTGTTTTCCTGCAACAAAATCCCATTTTTAATCAAATATTTCAATTTTCAATGTGGTTTCTTGGTGTGAGAACTAATACTTACTGCTTGCTGCATGCCCCTGGCTTGCCAGGCCACAAGAAGTAACTGAGAGTAAGATATGTCTCCTAAAAAGCCACATTATTTTTAGCAGAAAATAAAAAATATGTATGAAAAATCACCATAGGGAATTAAACATCACAGAAAGTGTGTGTGTGTGTAAACATGGAAAAGGAATGAATTCATTTTGCCTAGGAGTTAAGGAAAGATGAATGAGCTGCTTAAGGATTACTAGGGGCTCCATGGGACATGGGGAGAGAGCAAGGACACAGTGGGCAAAGAGACTGGTCCTGGCACAGTTGACAAGTGGTCAGAGGAGTTCCGGAGATGAGGAAGTTGATGATCGGATGGTAAAGGATCTTATATGCATAGTAAGAAATTTGGACTGTGTGTATGAAGACCACAGGTCTCAGTTAAGAGTTAAGAAGAGAGTGACAGGTTAGTTGATAAAATAGAGGAGTCTGGGGAAGGAAGTGGTTGGTGTCTAAAAGGACCAGAGTGAATGCAGGACTAGGAGCTGGTTTGGTGGGGAAGAAACCAAGTTCCAGATTGGAAATGTTGGATTTGAGGAGCCAACAGGACACACTTCTAACAGCTGGAGGCGTGTATCTGTGATTTAGGAGGAAAGGCAAGGCTGAAAATGAGGAGTTAGGAGTTCCTAACCATCTGTGTCAGCTCAGCAAAGGCAGTGATTTTGTGCCTTGTGTTTACCGCCATGTGGCCTGATATGGAGTAGGCTTCTAATAAATATTGGGGGAAAAATGGATGGGACTTCTAGTTTCAGCTTTGACACACAAAAAGTTTAGAGGTCATCATTCCTCTCCTTGCAACAAGAAAAAGCTGAACAAGCTAAAGACCAATGACTTTTATTGGACTCATTAGAGAACTGAGGCCTCAGGAGAAACTGCTACCCTAAAATCTGGAGAGACAGGCAAATCTAGAATCACAGCTTGAAACAGATCTAGAGATCTACTTGGCGGAAGTAGACGTTTCTGGGGCCATAAACTGGTAGGAACATTTAAATGGGAATGTTAACAAATTGCTGGAGGCTGAGTGTGAACTACTGTGAGAGTGAGAAACTCCGGGGGATCCCCAGACTTTCCCGGGTTTGACTTCCAGGAATCCCACCAGACTATTGTTAAATTGAGCCTAAAGCTGCCTCTTTACATATTTTGAGTTCGGCCTAATTATTTGTTTGTGCATAGTGAACTATAACCTAAATGGGTGTGTAAACAGACTGTAACCTACTCTTGTGCCAATCATTGATCACCTAAATCCAGGAGGTTGAATCTGCAGTAAGCTGAGATTGTGTCACTGCACTCCAGCTTGGGTGACAGAATGAGACCCTGTCTTAAAAAACGAAAGCTAAACAAAAAAACACAATCTAGCAAGGTATTTTTGAATATATTGAGAAATTTATTCTAAAGTTTATATGGAAAGCCTAAAGACTTGTCAATACAAGAATAGCCAACACAATGCTGAGAAAAAGGACAATGGTGAAGGGATCATGTTATCCAGTTTCAAGACTTACTATAAAATCAAGTAATCAAGGCGCACAGTATGAAAGAAAGAAGAGAGACATACATCAATGGAATATGATAGCCCAGAAATTGACCCCTACAGATACAATCAACTGATTATGATGAAATGGATGAAAGATCTAAAGAAATTAGATTTTAAGAAATTAAGTAAATTACCTAGTTCTTTTACCTTTTAATATCCTATTATCATTTTAATCTCCATGGGATCAGTAGTTACAACCTCTCTTTTGCTTCTGATATTGGTAATTCGAGTCTTCTCTTTGTTTTCTTGGGTAGCCTGACTAGAGGCTTATCAATTTTATTGAACATTTCAAAGAATGAGCTTTTGGATTTGATTTTCTCTATTGCTTTCCTGTTTATAATTTCACTGATTGTTCACTCTAATTTGTGTTATTTCTTTTTTTCTGTTTGTTTTAGAATTTAATTGCTAATCTTTCTTTAGTTTCCTAAGGTGGAAGTTTAGATTGTTGATTTTAGATCTTTCTTCTTTTCTAATATAGTCATTTTGCATTTAGTGTTATAAATTTTCCTCTAAGCCCTGCTTTAGCTGCATCTCACAGATTTTGATAAATTGTATGTTTAATTTTTATTTAGTTCAAAATATTTTGAAATTTCTCTTGGAGACTTCTTATTTAACCATGTGTTACTGAAACTGTCCCTCAAAAATTTGTATAAATTGATTAAAGGAAAAAAAGATTAAGTAGGTTTGCAGAACAATCAGCAGCAATGAGTAAGCCAGCTCCCCCTTTGGCTCCTTCTTTGTAGGTAGTTGCCACTTACTACCCCAGGATAATATAACCCTTGTCACAAGATTCTTTGTTCCTTTTCTGTTCTATATATAAGATCTAAGACACTGAGGGATGATAAGCTTTCCTTTCCGAGCTTCTCTTTTAGGTTCTGCATACCACCAACACCAGCTGGTTCAAAGGGCCTAGCAAAAACCTAACTCATGGAAGAATGCAGTTTTGATATCCTAATTATTTCCTCCCTTTGCCTCAACCAATTAATAACTCCAATTTTCCAATCTCTCATCCTCCCCAATCCCTTTAATAACCCTTCCCTGGGACCCCTCATAGAGACAGATTTTAGGCTTGAGGATTTCTCCTGTCTCCTTGTTTGGTGTCCTTGAGATTATTAAACTCCTTCTCTGCTGCAAACCCCACTGTCTCTGTGTATTGGTATGTCAATAATTTTGGATTTGATTTTTGATTTGTCAATAAATAGTGGTGGAATGATTAGACAGCCATATGTAAAAAATAGCTTCCAAAGAGGACAGTGTAGAAGGGGAGAAAATGGATATCTTTACAATGAAGAAACCTGACAAACATGACCTCAGCCAAGTGATTAAGGTTACAGGTCAACATGATGATAAATCATTGTGATAAATCTTAATATGATGTGATGAAAATGGCACTTTATCTCTGCCATCTTCCTCCAAATAACTCCATCTGAGCCTAATTATGAGGAAAATACCAGACAACCCAAACTGAGGAGTGTTCTGCAAAATACCTAACCAGTGCTCCTCAAACTGCCAAGGTCATTAAAAAAAAAGTCTGAGAAATTGTCACCACTAAGGAAATGTGATGACTAAATGTAATGTTTTTGTTTGCTTTTTTTTTTTAAGATGGGATCCTGGACCAGAAAAAGAACATTAGGTAAAGCTGTAAAATAATAATGTATTAATAATCTTTATTAACAATAATGTTTATTAATTGTAGCAAATGTACCATACCAATGTAAGATGATAGTAACAGGAGAAACTGGTTGCAGAGTAGATGGGAGCTCTCTGTTCTATCTTCATGCTTTTATGTAAATCTAAATCTGCTCTAAAAGAAAAAGAGGTGGTTAGAGGGATGAATAGATCTGACTCTTTATGGAGAGCTCATAGAGGGCAGAAAATGGGATTGTTTTGGAACGTCAGCAGAAGAAGTGCCAGTGAAGAGGTGCGGAAGCTGAGGAATTAGAGAGAACACAAGAGAAGGCAAAGTCCCCAGAGGCATAGAGAGAAGGGGCAAGTGGGGAACGTGTTGGAGTGTGGAATGCCCCAGAAGGTCAGCACTTAGTAGAAAACCTGGGAGGGGAAAGCTTTTCAAAATTTCAGGAGCCTTTCCCAGAAGATAGGTCTTCTAAAGGAGCAAGAAAAATCATAAAAATAGCTAAATGTGATTATGAGAGAAGTACTAACTGGGGAGGGGGCCACTGAGGAGGTAACTTATCATAAAATATTGGAGAGCTCAGAACAGATTGCCATCTGGACATGCATTGCCCAAGTACATGCTTCCTTATCATCTCAGCAACCTTGATAGGCTCTGGATGTCCAAATAGGAGCTAACAACAGTGTTGAGGAATAAGGTACAAGAGAGATGAAACCTTTTGCACAAAAGAGGGAGGCGAATCAGGGGTGGCTGGAGGCAATCTTCAAGGATAGGAACATAATGAGAAAAGACATGGGGTTGGGCAGTGAGATAGTGAGGCCAGGGCAGCCCTTGTGGGTAGGCATGGCCTTCTGCAGCCAGGGGTGGAGGGAAATTTGAGGAACAGATACCCAATCCTGGAGTCTCAGATTTCTGCTCTGAGGTTCAAAGTACTGTCTCCTCTGTGGCCCACAAATACCCAGAAACAGCAAAGGGGACAAAATTCTGGAGATACAAGGACGCAAGCACCCAAAAGTCTCCAGGTGGGCACTGGGCTTTCCATTCTCCTTAACTTTCATTTTCATCAAGCTGATACACGCTTATATTTTAGAAAGTGAAATATTTCTATGAAGCTTTTATAAAAATTTTTACTCTGACTCATTTCCTCTCATTTTCAAGTCCAAATCCTTGGTGGTAACTACAGTTCACCCAAGAACAATGAGGGGATCAGGGGCACCAAGTTCCCACACAGTTAAAAATCCATGAATAACTTGTGACTCCTCCAAAACTTAACTACTAATAGACTGCTGGTGACTGGAAGCCTTACTGATAAACAGTCAGTTGACACATATTTTGTATGTTATATGTATTATATACTTTGTTCTGAAAATAAGCTAGAAATGAAAATTATCATTAAGGAAACCATAAGGAATAGAAAATATATTTACTATTCACTAAGTGGCAGTGGAAAATAATCATAAAGGTCTTCATCCTATCATCTCTATGTTGAGCAGGCTGAGGAGGAGGAAGAGGAGAGGCTGGTCCTGCTGTCTCAAGTGGGCAGAGGTAGAAGAAAATCCATGTGTAAATGGACCCAGGTTGTTCAAGGGTCAGCTGTATTTGTGGTTCTTCTAGCTAGGTTTCTTTGTTGTTGTATTTTGCTTCATATTTCTAAAAATGTGTCATCACTGCCATTTCTTTCTTTTTTAAAAAAATTTTTAGACATTTTCCTTTGACCTCCTACAACATAGACATAGGTTTGGTCCCACCACTACCTCACCTCCACTTCCTGTCCCTGTTTCCCATTCTTCCATTCAAATTATAGCATGACTTTTGGTTACATTAATGCACATTGTTTACATTACTTTAACAACTTAATTATTATTTAGAGCTGAACTTTGTAAAATTTCTAAGATTATATTTTTTGCCTTGTACAACCTGTATTTTTTTTTTTTTTTTTTTTTTTTTTTTTTTTTTTTATCAACTGCTAATCGTTCTCCAAACTTTCCAGCAAAGCAATAAAATTCTGTTCAACAGCGTCAAGGGCACCATGCCATTCACCCAGCTTTCTCTTTCTCTCTCACTTGTGAGATACAGAGGGCTCTAGAGAGCAGTGAGGAGGGGGATCAAGAGTAGGCTTGCTGGGAGGGGCCTAGCAGGTAAGGCTGGGAAGTTGGGGATGAGCAGGAGCTTCCATTTCAAAGTAGGCGCTAAGCTGGAGGCCAGGAGACCTGGGGAGACTCTGCAGGCCTGGAAGCCCTCGATGGAGCTAAGGAAAAACGTTATTTTGCAGGGCCTCGTTCCAGCAAGCCTGCCCCAGGTGCTGTTGGGGTGTTACTGATAGAGTCTTTTCAAAGTCCTATGAGATGCGTGATGTTGTTGTGAGTCTTGCAGGAGAACCGACAGAAAACAAAACGCTGTTAGCACAGTGCCTGGTATCCACTTGTCACTCAATACTTGTTCTTTGCCCGGCCTGGCATGCTTTGCTCTGCTGCCTCCTTGTGGTGAGCGGCAGCGTAACTCAGCAGGATCCCTCTGTGTGGTGGACTCAGTTGCTCTAGATGAAAAACAGCCTCCTTTAAACCTACCACCTGGTTACACTGACTGAACATCCACTTAGGAACCCCAGGCAAGGCCCTTACACGAGGGTCAAGAAGACACGGTTCCTCGTTCCTCCTTTACAGATTTTTATAACATAGTAGACGATGCAATATACCCATGTAACTAACTGAAGTAATGTAATAACTATTACATTATTACATTATTGTTAGTTACTAAATTCCTTAGATTTTGCCTTCTACTTGAAAAGAGCTAATTAGGTGATAGGTATTGTAAATATTGTTATACTTAATTAGCAATTAAAAAATGATAAAGTAGGAAAACTTTGAGCTTGGCTAATGAGGCTTTGTTTGATTAGCCATATATGATTTGAAATGTATTAAATCAACACATGGCTCTCCTATGGCCTCATTCCTTATTTTCTACTCTCTCTTAGCCCTTTTTCCAGTAGGTCTGTGTGTGTTAAAGACAATGACTTTCCATCCTATGTTGGTTATCCCAATTCTGTCTCTACGGGGCACAGGTAACCTCACATCCATGTGTCCTTCTCAAATGATCCTTGGCCTTTGTGTGCCAAGGGGCAGAGGCAAAGATATATTGTGATACTTATATAACAATAGAGAAAACAAGTTTCCACAAAATTTGTATAGATGGTGTTCAAATGATAATGTATATTTATGATAGAACAAAGTTGACGATGAAAACTAATACTTCTAAACAAGTTTCTTTTTCCTGGACACTTTCTGGGCACATTTCTTCAACTGCTGCAATCAAACATGACTTAATTAACTTCCCATGGGTAAATGGTACTCCCTGCTTGGCCAAAAAATGAGACACTTGAAAAGTTACTGTGGTCATAGCCTGTTTTTCATTTTTTCTTTTCTTTCTTTTTTTTTTTTTGTTTAAGAAATTGTTTTGCCATATTGCCCAGGCTGGTCTCGAACTCCTGCATTCAGGCTGTCTGTCTGCTTTGGCCTCCCTAAGTGCTGGGATTACAGGTGTGAGTCACTGCACCGAGTCCATTTTCTTAATTCTGTAAAGAAATTCTGCTATGGTGAGAGAAAACCTGTTCTGAGTGCCCTCATTTCCCTCACTGTAGCTTCCATGAGAAGCATTAGTGTGAGGGGTGCTTGATCTGGCCATGGTGGTAGATGGTGGGTTCTTGGAACTGGAGCATGACATCATTGCATAAGAGACACAAGGCTTAGCATGGTCATCTGAATCAGTAACAAAATAATCCACACTCTACCTTGTCTTAAAATTGCAACATGTGAAGTCTACTTTTTTCTTCTTTTCTTGTTTTGATATGATGGGTATGTACCAGTAAAAGAAAAGTCACACCCTGTCAATGCCTGTGGCTCTTGTGGTGCTATGCTATAGGCCATATACTATAGTAATGGCTACAGCATCTATAGCTACATGCTGTATGTCATATGCTATAGCATAGCATCTCAAGAGCCACATGTGTTGACAGGTCGTGAATTGGTGACATGTCCAATATGGTGATGAATCCTATTCCATCCAAAACTTTCAGTGTATGGCCAGAAGAAACCACAAGTTTGGGGCTGCCCAGTTCTGCCCACGTAGCACGAAAGCAACCATGGATTGCCTGTAAATGAATGGGTGTGCCATATTCCAGCAAAACTATATTTATGGGCACCAGAATTTTAATTTCGTAGAATTTTCACACGTCATGAAACATTCTTCTTTCGAGTTTTTTTTTCTTTCTTTCTTTTTTTTTTTTTTTTTTTTTTTTGAGGTGCAGTCTCACTCTGTCACCCAGGCTGGTGTGGTGTGATATTGGCTCACTGCAACCTCCGCCTCCCGAGTTAAGTGATTTTTGTGCCTTGGCCTCCCGAGTAGCTGGGATTCCAGGTGCACACCACCACACTCAGCTAATTTTTTGTATTTTTAGTAGAGATAGGGGTTTCCTCATGTTGACCTGGCTGGTCTCGAACTCCAGACCTCAAGTGACCCACTGGTCTCAGCCTCCCAAAGTGCTGGGATTACAGGCATGAGCCATAGCGCCTGGCCTTTGAGTGTTTTCAGCTATTAAGAAATATAAAAACTACTCTTAGCTCAAAGGTCACACAAAAATAGGTGGTGGGCCAGAGATGATAAATAATTTAGAATTTCCTGCTGTATGCCTAGAACAAAGTCAAATTTCTATTTTTAAAACCATATCTACTAAATTATACTTGTTTTTAATCCATCCAAAGTTAATCATGTTTCTAACCTGTATTTGATCTTTCATAAGCAGACACGACAGATTAAGGTCTCCTGAGCAGAGCTTCAGGACCAGGAACATAGCATTTCTCAACCATCTCCATTTATATAGAAAGGGCATGCAGACAGCAGCAGGGAAAATGTGAACTTTGAGTTCAGACAAGTCTGGCTTTAAATGTTGGTCCTCCCCAACCCCTCTTTTTTTGGCAATTCACTTTACTGTTCTGAGCCATAGTTTCTTCATTTGTAAAGCTAAGCTAGTAACTGACTATTAATTGACTAGAAATTGACTATTAATTGACTAGAGATTGACCATTACTAACTTACTATTGCTAGCTTACTATTACTCTTACTAGCTTACTACATTGCCGGTTACCTTTTATTAGAAATCGTATCTATAAACCTCTGCTCTTAGTAGGCATTCACTGAAATGTCCTCATCACCCTAACTTTACTCAAGCCAGTCTGGTGCATCTCAGAAACGCTAGTTTCAGCTGTAGGTGTCTGTATTCTTGAATACAACACTCCAGCTCTAAACTTTTGCTCTGTCTTGGAGGTTTCACTCAGTCCGTTGTGCAACGACATTTGTAAAGCATGCAACATATCAGTTCTAAGTGAAACATCTCCATTTCTCAAAGGCCACAACACCGTATCTGGTTTCATGAAAGACTGCTCTGGTGGATGGTAAACTGGACATCTCAGCAAAGACTCATCATTCTACGCTCAGCTGTGCTAAAAGTCTGTTTCACTGTGGGTGCCCCATTAGGCCATCAAGAGGGCTTTGATGGGCTGTATGAACGAGCCTGTGTGAAATCTGAGCTCAAGAGTTGGTCTCTTCTGACAGGTCAGAATGTGCAAGCATCCATCTTACCAGTTACTTGAAAATGTATGGCTTTTTCCTGTTATAAATCTCATTTTAATTTTGTTCCTACAGTGAATGTGGAGATACGGTTATGCATGCTAACAGCCTTATACATTGTAAATCTGAAAAGGAAGAAAATATCCTCACCAATGATGATAAAAATAAACTTGCTAATAGAAGAGTATTATTGTTGTAAATTCTTAAATTTTTATATCTCAAATAATTTTCTTTCATGTATTATATATATTAACCAGGGCATTGTAGAAAAATTAAAGCCATAGTGAATGACCAAAAAAAAAAAAAAAAAAAAAAAAAAAACTAGGGGCAATGTATCTCTTAAGAACTGCATAACAAATTATAACAAATGATTCTTTAAACGTTTTCCCTCTTCTTCCTCTTGCAGTTTCTTTCTTAGATGTTGCCTTACTTAAACCATATACCAAATTGCCTTTAATTCCCCCAATTTAAATATAAAATGTGGTCTATTCTTTTTAGCAAAAAAGGAAAAAAATTTTAAAAAATGAAAGTAATCAATATAAATAAAGCAAGGAGGCAGTCCTATACCATTCAGGATTACAAAAAGAACATAAAGAATGAAGCTCTACACTTTCAAGAATCCTGAAACAGAAACCTTTCATTAAAGTATTAATTCTACTCACTCCAGAAGTCCATCTTCTTCCCATAACCCCATCTGCCCTTAGGCTTCTCAGAGTAAAGTGGTCTCAGCCTAGCAAAGGGACGTTCAGTTAAAGGGGTGGAGTTGTTTGGTCCAGGTGCTGAAGCGAACGAGTGCCTTAGGCAGATTGGAACCACCCGTGCATGCAGGTCTGGGGGCCTCAGTGCAGGTGATGGATTGCCAGACTGGATTAGGGGCCTGGGGACAGGTGACTCCTCAGCACCTCTAGGAGGAAGTGAAAATGATCCCTCGCAAGCATCTTTGATGCCTCTCCCATCTTTCAGTCTGGTTGTGGCCTGGCCCTGTGAAAGAAGCACACAAGCCTGACACATTCCTGACTTCAACTTCTTCCTACCTCCTTGGAAACTAAGCCCTGTTCTGGATGAGGAGGTTTAGATCCAGGGAGTACAGCAGGGAAAGGGAAGGGTGATCTGGAGAATGCTTGGACATCATTGTCAAATAACAAATCATCCCTCAGATAAAAATATACATGTCTAACCACTCACCAACACATGACAGCGAGGGTGTCAACCTAGATTCTCAAGGATATAATTTACATTATTATGATTGCTTTCATGCTCAAAGTGAAACTTATAAGGATTAACCAAACCTACTGGCCTCAATGTCAACACTGTCTCTGAATTTTCCTATCCGCGAGTTCTGCGCCCACTCCAAATTCCCCCAGCACAGAACGTGGCCCTCCAGCATGGGGATTCAACACCAATGGCCCCCTGGGCTGTGGCCCACTCAGTGTTGTATCTGCAGGGTCCAGCAGCAGGCCTGGTCCTGGGTAAGGAAGAATCAGACCCATCATAGGAGGTTGGGGACTGGGTGAGGGGGTAGGAGAGTTTATGAAAAGCTGAGGGTGCAACTGTACTCACTCACACATGTACTCATTCATTCATTCATTCATTCACTCAGTCAGTCAGTCAACTGCTACCACCTGTCCACTGTCTCTCTGGCTCTAGGGATGTTACTGCAAAAGAATGCAGGCAGGCCCTTTCCCACACAAACCACAGGAGAAGATACAGGAAGGTGCTCGGTCTTCTGTGGGTGTGATGCCATACATCCAGGGGCCCCAGGAGCACACCAAAGGGCACAGAACTTGGACCTGGATCTAGAAGGGATCTAGAAAAGTGAGGTCTCTCTAGGAACTGAGGGATGAAATAGAAAGCAGAAAAGTCAAGAATAGAGGGTAGGTAGGCTCCTACCAACATAGCTCAGTATTATCTGTGGCCTCCGGGAAACAAGTCACTTCTCTGGCCTAAGCCTCAGTTTCCCCATAAGTAAAATGGGGTGTCACTGGATTGTTGTGAACGCTTAATGAAATATACACAGGAACCATCAAACAGAGTCCCTGACACCTTCCCTGACCTTCAGTCTGTCTGACGGATGAATGGGTGACTCCTGAGGTTGAGAAAAACTCAATGACTCATAGGTCTAATTTGCTCCACATTACAGCAGGGACACAACTCCAATTTTCTTTTTTCTTTCTTTCATTTTTGGATGAAAGTCCAATTTAATATACTATTCATTGCCTTCTGTGAACTGGGTGAAACTAAAGATATTTTCAGTTCTTTGTGTTCAGCCACTGGTGACATCTGACAAAAGAAAACAGTTTATTGCAGGTACCCAGCAGTTAGCCTTGAATAACGTTGGTTAGCAAATTTAAATCAGATTAAAAGAAAAAGCATTCTCAAAATTTTAACCTATAGATGGGGTATGCTCCAAAGGACTGAACACCCAGAAGCCCTGGGAAAGGGCCAGCTCTGGTCACGTTAATTGCCTTCCCTGACACTGACAGCTGACAGATCTTCTAATATGAGGACAGGTTTTAAGTGAAGGTTCCTAAATGACACTGTGGAAAAGTGAGCAGATGGGACCTGCAACAGCCCGGGGCAGTGCTTTACCCCCTGCCTGAAATCACAATGAAGTTATGAAAGTGAGAAATCAAACACTTCCTGAGTTAGCAGGGTGTGGAACACAGTGGGGTCTGTGTACAAGACACAATATGATTCTTGTGTTTACAAGTGAGATGGTTGATGACTGATCATAAAGTAATCCTTTTAGAGCCAAACAGCCACATCCAGACTGTAACTGCTCCCTCATCTATGTCCCAACCACTGGAAGGCAGCTCTGTGGGGGCAGCAACAGGCTCAGCTTATTCTCTGCATGACTCAATGCCACATAGTTAACACTCAGAAGAGGTTTATTGGACAAGTCATTTTATTAGAATACAGGTGAGTCAACCTCTATTACATTCTATGGTGGTTCCACATGTTTCTCTCCTACCTGGAGTCAAATCCTGAATGCAAATTGGTTATTTGAAAATACTATGCCCTTAGGTATGGAGGGTGGGTGCTGTAATCTGTAATCCCTTGAGGATACTACCCAAGATGGGGCATCAGATTGTGCGTGTGTGTGTGTGTGTGTGTGTGTGTGTGCATCAGTAGGTGCATATCTGAATATGAGCCCAGATTGTGTGTGTGTGTGTGTGTGTGTGTGTGTGTGCATCAGTAGGTGCATATCTGAATATGAGCCCAGATTGTGTGTATGTGTGTGTGTGTGTGTGTGTGTGTGTGTGTGCATCAGTAGGTGCATATCTGAATATGAGCCATGTACAGGTTGCAGGTGCATCTGGAGTCCTTTTTAGCTCTCATCAGTTTAGCTTCTGGAGATCATTTAGCCCTTTGACTCAGCTTTTCTATCTGCAAAATGGGAATGAACTTCAGTGTTCCGATTCACTGAAGAGTTCTAATAATTACCATAATGGTATTTCCATGAATGGAAAATGTCGCTTAACTTCAGTGGATCCATTTTAGGAGACTAAAGATTGAAGGTTGATTAATATCCCAAGGCAGCACTGCTAAAACTCAAAACTTTTTCATCAGAAACAAACACACTCAATGTTTAATAGCATATGAAATGCATAACCCCATCTTGAAATCCAGTGCTCACTTTTTAAAACACTACAACACTTTAAAAATCATTTCTAACAAATGTTGAGTTTTCTTCATGAATGGTTCTTCTTTGTATGGGATTCTTTATCAAGTGACCAGAGCTTTCTAGGGGAGATTACAGTTTCCTGTATTATGCTCTGTGATTTTCAATCACCAGGAAATTACCACTGCTGCTTGGCAATGCCAAACACCTAATCACCTGATATTTTGGCATGTTTTAATAGTCTTTCCCCTATGAGTTTTGAAGCTTGTTTCTATATTTGAAACTATTCAGTGCCACCAAGTTGTTTCTTCAGACTAAGGATTGGATATGCCGATGGCATACTGCCATGTGTCTGTGCCACGATGCAGAGGTATTCCTTTTGTTGAAGTCTCACAATTAGTTTTGGAATTATCTGCAGGATTCATGATTTCAAAGGCAAAAAAAAAAAAAAGACAGGGCAGAGGAACAGATGGGGCCTGAGTGCCGCAGTGAGCTTAGGGCCCCGGAGGGGGTTGGAGCACCCATCTACCCTCCTGGCAGCAATGCCCTGGCCTGACCAACAGGAGCCAATCCTTCTGCTACATGCACGCAGTGAGCTCTAGGGACTGCGCTCAAGTTCACCAAGCCCTGACCAGAAGAAAGTGTTTAACCATAAAGTGACCACAAGCTGCATTATTCTGTTTTCTTGTCTTGGTTTCAGCAGTTTCTTTCCTATGGGAAAATGCTTCTTTGGGATAATGAGTCTGAAGCTGATTGCACCATGCCTGGACCTATGAAATGCATTTTGGCTTGGCTTTCACTCCCCTAAACACATCCAGGCATGTGGGCTGTTTTGGAGGAGAGAATGGGTTCTGTCTGGCATCTTACCCCACCCATGTCCAAATACCTTGCACTGCTGGAAGTATCTTGCTCATGAAATTTTTACCCATTTGATTATATTGTTACCTATTAATGGGATAAAGCTTTGAATGGATGAGCAACTTTCAAACAGTAAAAATGATCTTTGGGCAAACAAACCAAAAGTTGAAAAATCTTAAATTTTTTTCTCAATTTTAACATAAAAACCATTGTTAGAAAAAAAAAAAAAAAGCAGCTTCCCAACTTCTAGCAGTCATGCAGACATGACATTCCATGTTTACATCCATACATATTGGCCAGTTTTCTCGAAGCGCCACCGATTGTCCAGTTGAACATTGTATTTTCCAACTGTTGTCAAGTTTAATTAGGAAAAGTTCTTTCCAAGTTTCCTGCAAGTTCAGCCTCTAAAATGGGGATGTTGGTGATAGCAGTGGAATTCTTATACAAAATAGCATACACATGCAAGCTACGTATATTGGTGTTTATTTTTAGTATTTTATTCTATTAAAATAGATTCAAGAGACAATTTTTAAAGTGTATAAGCTAAGGAATTTCTTTTCCTTTCCTGGCCTTCTTTAGTTGTATTACATTTGGGGAGTGTCTCCCCAGGAGAGACTGTGGGTTGGTTGTGAGTTTGGTTCTGCAACATCATCACCTGTGACACGCCTGGCACTCTGCCCACCTGCTTGTGGCAGGCAGCAGCAGGGACGCCACATGGAGTTAGGAGCCACTGCTGGTGAAACACATGACCAGGGGCCAGGTTTATCCCAACACCTGGCTCCTTCTCTCCAGTTTCCCCCACCTCCCTCTCTGTTTTACACACACACACACACACACACACACACACACACCACTCTTCAGCAGGGCCATGATGAGTCAGATCTAAGAGACAGACAGGAGCCCTACTCTCATTTCCAGCACTGGTGGCAGTGGCAGTGAGGGGCCTAGAGGGCAGATTAGGAAAACCTGCATGGCTGGGGTTTCAGGTTGCCAAATCAGCCTGTCCCACTCCAAATTAACAGTATCCTCTCTCCACTCTCTTCCTAGGAGGGCCCCTCTCCAACCCTCCCTGAAAAAGCAGGAAGGATGGGTACACCCCTACCAACATCTCCATCTCCAGGGAGTGCCGGATGGTACAAAGATACAGGGCATCTGACTGGGGCACTTAGGACTTCTGAGGAGTACAGAGCCCAAAATTCCTCCCAGTGACTGGGGCTCCTTGCCTTTCACAAAGATACCATCTCTAAGAATAAACTGGGTGGGGTGGGTTCCATCCACACAGGAGGCTGCTGCTCAGGGTCTCTGAACACAGGGCCACCTTTGGCCCAAACTGTGGGCAGAGGGTTGGAGGGGAAAGAGACCAAAACAGTGTGGCCTCCCATGAGCAGGTGTGAGTGTGAGTGTGGGTAGGGTGGCAAAAATCCCGACCCTTGGGGGACTCCAGGGTGTTGGGCACCGCTCCTGCCATCAGGGATGACAGAGTCCTGGGGAGGTGGCTTGTCCTAGAGCAGGGCCATCAATGACCAGAGCTGAGTAACAGGGAAGGGAGCTGGTATCCCCAAGGGCACTCTCTGCCCACACAGCCTTCTCCCTCCCACCACCGGCAGTTCCAACCATTAGCAAGTTCTTCCTTGCAAGGGACCCAACAGTCTCAAAACCCCTCCCGGCAGGCTCCTGGCCCACTGGCCTCCCCCGCGGCTGCTCCTGAGCCCTGTCCCCCGCCCCTGCAACAGCCTCCCTGAAGCAGGAGGGAAGGCCCTGAGCCAGGTAGGCCAGGCTGGGTGGAGGTGGAAACCCCCCCCACAGCTTCTGCGGCCCACCTTCCTCCCACCTGCTCTAAGGCTCTTTGGGGTCACCCAGCCTCTTTGGGAAACATTGGAGCTGAGCGCCAACCCACTGCCCCTTCAAGGCACATCCCTAGAGAGCCCAGGCTGTAGATACCCAGGAGGGCTGGGCTTAGAGGAAGAGTAGGGAGGCTCTGGAGGTCGCCTGGGTGAGAGGTTCACAGCGGATGAGCCACCCACCCCGAGGCCCAGGCGCTGCTCAGCCCAGCTGCCTGCTGGCCGGGCCGCCCCGGCTCTGCGCTTCCTCCCATGGCACTGAGGCCTTTGGCACCAACACGTGGGGCTGTCGCAGGGGAAACCAGAGGCCTGAGCTCAGCACCGCTGGACACGCACCGGGCTAGTCTCCAGCCTCCCTTCAAACTTCGGTCCCTTCCCGGCTGTAGAGGAGGTGACTGACGCGGAAGCCAGTGGCAGCGGTCTGGTGGCTAGGGGCGTAGCCAGGCGAGAGGCCAAGGGCCTGGGGATCGTGGGTGGCGACCGTTGTCGGCGGCCTCCCGAAAGAAAAGTCGCCTGCCAGGCCCCCAGGGAAGGTGCCAAGGCCGCCAGCCAGAGCGCTCATAGCGGAGGCGAAACCCGAGAAGCAGGTGGCGGCCTCGGGAGCGGACGGAGAGGGCGAGGCCTGCAGGTCCTCACAAGCGGCCCCCTGGGGCTCCAGCGAGGGTGCCTCGGCCCCTCCCCGGCTCCTGGCTCCCGAGGGCGCGGCCGCGCTGGCTTCCACTCTCCTCTTTCTCTTCCTTCGGAAGTTCCCGTTGTCAAACATCTTCTCGCAGTTGGGGTCCAGGGTCCAGTAACTGCCTTTACCTGCCCAAGAAGAAACAGCCCAGTTGAGAAAGTTCGAGATTTGACGGACCGTGGTGTGAGTGAGGCGGTCAGCTTCAGAAAGATGCCCCGCCAGCTCTTGCTGAGGGTCTGAGCCTCGCCCCCACCCCAACCCTTGCCGAGCACTCTGCACCCGACGGGCCTCCACAGCCAGACTGGGAAGAAGGTGGCAACCCAGAAATCAGGAGGAGGGGCGCCCTGGGCAAGGCTGAGCCCGCGAAGGTGAAGGACGGCCTGCGGATGCCAACCGTGGGACTTCACCAGCCGCTCTACCAAGGGCAGTGCAGACCACGCCGCGCCCCCAAGTAGGCGCCAGCGCTTTCCATACAGGCATCCCATTTGTGTTGCCGGTCCTTAGGGTAGACTCTGTTTTCCCCATTTTACCGGGTAGGGCACTGAGGCCCAGGGAAGTTGAGTAACTCCCAAGGTTACCCAGCGTGCTGGCTCTCCCGCTTCTTCCTCCCAAGGAGCTCACAGAGACTTACAGCTCCGGGACGGCTGCACTGGAAACGCGGGCCTGCGGGCTCTGCTGCTGTCTCAGAACCTGTCCATGGCCAAGCAGGACTCCCACTTCTTCCCATCCCCCCAGTATCCCACACCGTGCAGGGAGGAATTAGGTTGTCCAAGGTCGCTCCCACGCCCGGAGTGCCCGCGACCCAGCGGGAAGACGGGGAATCCCCGACGGGGCGAGCGGCGCACTGTTACCTGGGTCGTCCTCGTCGCGGGGCACCTTCTTGAAGCAGTCGTTGAGCGACAGGTTGTGGCGGATGGAGTTCTGCCAGCCCGCCTTGCTGCGCTTGTAGAAGGGGAAGTTGCCGGCCACGTACTGGTAGATCTGGCTGAGCGTCAGCCTCCGCAGCGGCGCGCTCTGGATGGCCATGGCGATGAGCGCCGAGTACGAGTAGGGCGGCCGCACCAGCCTCAGCAGCTCCTGCTGGCCGGAGAGGCTCAGCCAGGCGAGGTCGGCGCCCGCCAGGCCTCCCGGAGCGCCGAGGAGCTGGCCGGGAGCCCTGTAGCCGGGTGCGGCATAGGGCGGCGCGGGCCCGGGGCTCGAAGCACAGGATTTGGGGCTGAGGGCGGGCGCGTTCACCCACAGGCGCGGGCCCCCGCCCGGCGCGCCCAGATCACCACGCGCATAGCCCGAGGGGTGTGCGGCGACCCTGGCCTGGCCAGGCGGGGCTGAGGAGGGGCCCGGGTAGTCGCAGTAAGTGGCCATGTCCAGCCGCGCCCGGGTCTGGGCGGGCGGCGCCGCACCAAAGCTCAAGGACGACCCATCCAGCGTGGCCACCAGCAGCCCCGGGGTGCGACCAGCCCGGCCCAGCCCTCCGCCCTTTAAATGCCATCGAGGCCAGAGCCGGTGGAGAGTGATGGGGCGAGCCCCTCCCCCGGCAGCCCAGGAGGAGCGAAATCCTGGTCCTCGCCCAGGTGTCAGTTTTCCGCCCCGCCCAGATCTTGACACATCCCGGACCGGACGCCCCTCTGATTTCCCCTTCCTCCGAGTGCGATGCGTCTCGAGTCCACAGTCGCTTGCGGTATCGGCTGCAGGGACCCTAACTCTACCGCCTCTTCTGGCTTCATGGGCCCCGCAGTCCGGACTGCCCTGGACGGCACCCCGACTCCCCAGAGACCCCAGGGTGTGGCTTGGGAGCCCCGTCCAACGCGCGGCCCCTTGCTCGCCTGGGGACATCTCGCCCCAAGGAAACCCGCCTCGCTGGGGCCCCTGTGTTACCCGGGACTCGGGGCTAGGGGTAGAGGGCGACAACACTGCGCAAGAGATCACAATGAAGCCCATAGGTCTCCAGGCCAGAGCCGCAGAAGGAAGCGGCGCGGCGAACGCGGGGCTGGGCGTGGACAGTTGCTCTGGGGTCGTCCGGAGTCCTCGCGCCATCACCGCGCGAAGACTGCGGACCGACCTCTGCGCCGAAGTCGCGCTACCCCGCGGAGGGTCGAGACCCTGAAAGTCTCGGACCCCCCAGCAGTCCAGGGCAGTCATCGCTTTTCCCAAGCCGGGGAGTCCGGGCCTCCGCCAGATTTCTCCGCGCAGTGGCCTCGGGCGCTTAGTGCGGAAGGTGGCAAAGCTCTCTGCTGGGTGTCAGAGGGCGCGCGGAAAACAGGGATGTCTCTGCAGTGCGTCCGACACCAGCCGTCCTGTCCTTGTGCCTCTCGGGGTTGCTGCAGCCCGGGTTCTCCATCACCGCCCCCGCCGCCACCACCACACACTGCCAGGCCCTCGGCCTCCCCTGCTTCCCGCGCTGTGGGGTGGCGGAGGAAGGACCCAGGCAGACGCGCCTCGCTGGGCCGGGTACCTGGGAAGAGCGTCCGTCTCCCGGACTCCGAGTCGGGCACCTGTGCCAAAGAGGCAAAAATGCAGGCCTGGTGCTCAAGGTTCAGAGTTGAGGAGATGTCCCCATCCCCCCAAAATTCCTGCCTGCGGGATTTGAGCTGACCTCCTGGAAACTGGCCTCGCCCTGGGCATTCCCCAGCAGTGGATCTAATTTCAAACCATTTGAAAAACAAAAGGACCAGCCCTTATTGACTTTTGGTGGTGGAGGAGGCTTGTCGGTTGGGGCCCGCTGGTCGATGGAGGAGAGAGTTTGTGTTGGGGATTAAAGGGCCAGGTTTGAGTCAGCGACTTACTGGTGGTGCACCGCTAGGCCGCCCAGATTGTAGTCCCAAATTTTATGTAAAGCAACGAATTTATGAAACAATTTAGCAAATGGCAGAAAGAAGTGAGAGACTTTCTGTTGGGACGTTGGCCTCTCCGCTTAGAAGTGAAGCCCCTTCGGAAGTGGTGGGTAAACCGAAGGCAGTTCCCCAGTTACCGAGGCAGTGCAGAGAAAAGAAAAGAAAGGCCCCGAAATGGTTCTCTGAGGTTAGCTCTTCGGTTAGACTCTGTCCCCGTTACCTTCCCCTTTTCCCAAAGATTTCTAATTTTTCTCAAAGGAATGCTAGTTGTGGGGGTCCCACATACCTTTTAGGAAGCGGCCCTCCCCTCCTATCCCCATCATTTCAGGGATGGTTGCAGGGATACCGGTAAGTACCGGGGTGGGACACACCTCTTCTTGCTTCTCAGGTGGGCACAGTCTATTACTTCCACCCAAAAGAGCAGTCAATGCCACCTGCCACTCGGCTTAGCGATTTCCAGTGCCCCCTCAGTGGAAACCATGCTGTTCTCTGTAGCTGTGACAAGCTTTTTGGTGACTACCTCTTGAAGAAAGTCTTTCCCCCAGCTCATGAGTTGCAAGCATGACTTGGATCCTTTCCTTATGGTGCAAACCCATCTCTACGCCTACAGACACCCACTTTCCTCCCATAACACCCTTCCAGAGCTTGCCAGAGGGTCTGGGATGGCTCCACATCTTCTGGAATTTTGAAATGGCTGCTGATTAGGATGCAGTTTTTGAGTCCATGCTTGATGAGGATGGAACATTACAGAGGCTGCACAGCTCTGCTTTGACGCAAATAATCCCAGAAAGAGTTAGAAGGTGGGAGCTGCAGCCAGATCCGCAGGGCCACCCGCAGGGCAGGATTCTACCCTGCCCTGCCGTCCAGGCTTTCTAGCAGCTGAAGTACTAGACAAAAGCAGCCGCTTCTTGTTAGGGATTTCCATTGTCCAAGACTGTGAATTTAGAAGACACCTCCTTTGGGGGAATAACACAATGATTTGACAGGAAGAACTAATTTTATCTGTAGTTAACTGCACTACTGTGAGAATAAAATCAGAGATGTTGAATTTTAAAGAATAGCTTGAGTCATCTTTTGCAATGTAAAGGAATTTTTTTAACAAAAGATGACAGTTCTTTCCAAATTCTCTTTAATTTTAATAGTCTTTATTTCTGTTAATATTACAATTCTATAACACTCATGAGTTTCAGGACCTCTAAGAAAATCAAATAAACCTTTCTGTAATTTCCCTCAATTATACTTTACAGAAATTATTAAAATTTGTGCCATATTATATATGTCTATATCTTTTTCACCGTTCTTTGCTCTCTGAGCCCAATTTCCGTCTTCTATCTCCACTGTGATAGTTTCCTTTTCTTTCAACAGACTTGACTCAAAAAAGAATTTCAGTAGAGGGAGTGCAATCATTTTGGGGGAAAATGTATTAACCCTTAAATGGTCTTGCATGGAAATTTGATGAGATTTTTTCCAAGACAGATACAAAAAATCCTGGGAGAGAAATAACAAGGAAAAAGACAGTGCCCTGCCTGAGAGTCCTGCTGGGGTTCTCTAAACAGAACAGCCCTCCACACCCACCTCAAGCCTCTGATCCATTTCCTTCTCCTTTATTCTCAAAAGTGACCCCTGCTGCCTACATGGAGGGTAAGTCTGCCCAGCCTTTGAACTTTCAAACTGTCAAGCCCACCTGCAGCTGCATCTACACCTATTGCTGGGGTCACCTTTCTCCTTCTCCATCATCAGGCCAGTCTCTCCTGGGCAGGACTGAGACTCAAGTGCACAGCTGGGATGCAGCACTTAGGGGGCGCTCGCTGGCAGGGCCCTTGAAAGGCGATGTGCCCTTAGTTCTGTTCTCACACTTTTCTCAGGGGCCTCACTCAGTGATCTCCTCCTCTCTCTTCTCTTCTCCCTGGGCATTTGACAATCTCAGTTCTCTCCGTGGTAGCACGTCTTTTCAGCCCACAAACCTTTTGAGGTGTCTGCAGGTCTTCAGAAGCCTGGTCTGTGGTGGCTGCTGCCCCATCCTCCTCTCTCAAGAGCATGCTCTTCACTCAGCTCAGACGGCCATCCACTCTGACGACTCAGCTGAAACTGCTCAGGCACAGGCTCCGGTGGCCTTGTTCACCGTAAATCCAATGATCACTTTTACTCCTCATTTTGCTTGACTCGCAGCAGCCCTTGACACCTTTTAGAATCAGTATTTCTTTTTCTGCCTGCTTTTCAACACTGTCCTTCTGGTTGACCTCCCCTTCTCTGGCTTCTTCTCGGGCTCTGGGTCGGCTTGCTTTGCTCTAAGGCTGGGGTTCTGCAGAGCTCTATTCTGGGCCCTCTTGTTCACTCCTGTGGCTTTGAGTTCTGGCCTCTGGTTCAGGGTTTGTTTGTCAGCCTCAGCACAATTGACATTTGGGGCTGCGTAAACCTTTGCTGTCCTGTGTGCTGTGGGATTTTTAGCAGTACTCCTGCTTTCTACCTGCTCAGTGTGCATAATGCCGCCACTATTACGGCAACCAAAAATGTCTTCAGATACTGCCAACTGTCCCCTGTGGGGCCAAATCACTCCCATGGAGAATCCCTGCATTAACCAATGATTCCTCCATTTTTATCGTCCATTTGGATGTCTTCCTCTCAAACTCAACATGAAGAGTAAGAATTCATTATCTTCTGCTACAAAACCTGTTTATCTATAGTATCTCTGTGGACGGCAACATCACTTACTCAGTTGTTGAGGCAAAACCTGGGAGTCCTCCTTGACTCTCCCTCCTCTCCCTCCCACAACTAATCAGTCAGCAAGAATTCTTTATGTTGTGTCTCAGTCATTTCTTGATAATCTAAAGCCCATTCCTGTGTCTTTCAGGATGATTGTCACAGCTATTAATTGATCCCCCTTGCTGTCAATCTTGTCCCTCCCAATATGTTATCCGCACTATAGCCAGACTGACCTTTCTAAAACCATGGTGGGCAGGATTCCAAAGATAATTCCCAAGATTCCCAGATTGCTCAACCAAACACTAACCTGGGTTCTGCTGTGAGGGGATTTTGCAGATGTAAAGTCCCAAGTCAATTGACTTTAAGATACAGAAGTTATTCCAGTGGGCCTGAGCCAATCAGGTGAACCCTTTAAAAACAGAGTTTACTTTGGCTGCCAGTAGCAGCAGAAGTCAGAGAAGGATTTTTTTTTTTTTGAGACAATGTCTTGCTCTGCTGCTCAGGCTGGAGTGCAGTGATGCAGTCTTGGCTCACTGCAACCTCCACCTCCCGGTTCATGCGATTCTCCTGCCTCAGCCTCCCAAATAGCTGGGATTACAGGTGCATGCCACCACACCCAGCTAATTTTTTAGTAGAGACGGAGTTTCACCATGTTGGCCAGCCTGGGCTTGAACTCCTGACCACAGGTAATCAGCCCTCAGCCTCCCAAAGTGCTGGGATTACAGGCGTGGGCCACCACACCTATCCAGAAGTCAGAGAAAGATTTGATGTGCCATTGCTTGCTTAAATATGGAGGTCACAGGAAGAATGTGGGCAGCCTCCAGAAGCTGAGAGTGCTCCCAGCTAACAGCCAGCAAGGAAACAGGGACTTCAATCACACACTCACAAGGAAGTGGATTCTGTCAATCACAAGAATAACCTTGCCCCAGATGATAACAGAGTGGCTGACACTTTGACTTCAGCGTAAGCAGAGAATCCAGACATATCCTGCTGGACTTCTGAGCTACAGAACCGTGAACTAATAAGTGAGTATTGCTTTAAGCGACTTAATGTGTAGTAATTTGTCATAAAGCAATCGAAATCTAAAAAAATGTTAAAAAGGGTAATGTACTCTCCAGTCCCGACGCTCCTCTTGTCTCGGAAAAATCCTACTTCTCAGTGTAACTGAGCCTCCCCAGGACACAGCCTTGCTCCTGTAGCCTGACTTCTCATCATCCCCAGTGTGGGATCCCAAGCAAGGTATGTTTGCTGAAAGTTATGGCTAATGTGCAGGAATCAACTTGGTTGGAGGAGTCTACTTAGTTTTTTCAAACTTTCAAAATCTGCAGATAGTTCAAGGGGCTTTCGTCTTAGAATGGATCATTTGCAACATCCACAGATACTCTCCTTGACTTCTGTAGTTTTTTTTTTGTTTCAAATTATGTTCCAGGTTCTGAAGTTTTATGCAGACTTCCAGTTTCTCACATTACAAGGGAACAGGTCAGGGGCCCCTGTGGCCAAGAGCTTAGCCTGGGGATACAACCAGATCTTGGTTTGAAGCTGAGCTCCAGCAATGAGATCTTAGGTCAACCATTCCATCCCAGAGCCTCATTCTTTTCCCTGCCTGTGAGGTGCTTTGACATATTACATTTGTCAGTTAGCACAGGCATTCATTGTTTTATTATGCTTCACAGATACTGTGTCTTTTACAAAATGAATAATTGCAGCAACCCTGACTCAGAAAGTCTATCAGCACCATTATTCCAGCAGCGTGTGCTCACTTCATGACTTTGTGTCACATTTTGGCAATTATTGAAATATTTCAAACTTTTTCATTATTATTAATCTGTACAGTAATCTGTGTTCAGTGGTCCTTAATGTTACTATTATAATTGTTTTGGGGAGCCATGAACCGTGCCCATATAAGATGATGAACTTCATAAATGTTGTGTGTGTTCTGACTGCTCTACCAACCAGTCATTCCCATCTCTGTCCCTCTCCTTGGGCCTCCCTATTCCCTGAGACAAAATAATATTGAAATTAAGCCAATTAGTGACCCTACAATGGCTTCTAAGTTCAAGTGAAAGGAAGAGTTGCAAATCTCTCACTTTAAATCAAAAGCTAGAAATGATTAAGTTTAGTGAGGAAGACATGTTGAAAGTTGAGATAGGCCAAAAGGTAGGTCTATTGTGCCAAATAGTTAACCAAATTGTGAATGCAAAGGAAAAATCCTTGAAGAAAATGAAAAGTGCTCCTTCAGTGAACACATGAATACTAACGTGCAACAGCCCTGTCGCTGATATGGAGAAAGTTTTAGTGGTCTGGGCAGAAGATCAAACCAGCCCAGAACATTCCCTTAAACCAGAGCAATTCAAAACAAGGCCCCAACTGTATTCCATTCATGAAGGCTGAGAGAGAGGTGAGGAAGCTGCAGAAGAAAAGTTTAAAACTAGCAGAAGGATCATGAAGTTTAAGGAAAGAACCTGTCTTTATAACACTAAAGTGCAAGGGGAAGCAGCAAGTGCTGATGTAGAAGATGGAGCAAGATATCTAGAAGATCTAGCTAACACCATTGGTGAAGGTGGCTACACAAACAACAGATTTCCAACGTAGACAAAGAAGATGCCGTCTGGGACTTTCATAGCTACAGAGGAGAAGTCGATGCCTGGCTTCAAAACTTGGAAGGACAGGCTGACTGTCTTGTTAGGGGATAATGCATCTGGGAACTTTAAGTTGAAACCAATGCTCATGTACCATTCTGAAAATCCTAGGACCCTTAAGAATTATGCTAAATCCTCTCTGCTTGAGCTCTATAAATGGAATAACAAAGCCTAGATGACAGCACATCTATTCACAGCATAGTTTGCTGAATTTTGCTGAATGTTGAGATCTACTGTTTAGAAAAGATTTCTTTCAAAATATTACTGCTCATTGACAAAATATCTGGTTACTGGAGAATTCAGATGGAGATGTACAACAAGATTAATGTTTTTATGCCTGCTAGCACAATGTTCATTCTGTAATTCATGGATCAAGGAGCATTTTCAAGTGTTATTATTTAAGAAATGCATTTCATAAGGCAATATCTGCCCTAGATAATGATTCCCCTGAAGGAGCTGGGCAAAGTAAATTTAAAACATTCTGGAAAAGATTCACCATTCTAGATGCCATTAGGAACATTCACGATCCATGAGAGGAGCTCAAAATAGCACATTAACAGGAGTTTGGAAGAAGTGAATTTCAGCGCTCATAGATGGCTTTGAGGAGTTCAAGACTTCAGCAGAGGAAGTCACTGCAGATGTGGTAGAAATAACAAGAGAACTATAGATAGAAATGAAGCCTGAAGATGTGACTTTTGAATTGTTTTTCTTTCATTTCAATTTTATTTTATTTCTGCTCTGATTTTTCTTAAATCTTTTCTTCTACTAATTTTGGATTTAGTTTGCTCTTGCTTTCCTAGTTCTTTAAGATGCATGAGTAGATTGTTCATTTGAAGTTCTTCCTCTTTTTTGATGTGGGCATATAGAGCTATAAACTTCCCTTTTAGTGCTCCTTTTGCTGTATCCCATAGATTTTGGTATATTGAGTTTTCATGATCTTTGTTTCAAGAAAATTTTCAATTTCCTTCTTAATTTCTTCATTGATCCATGGGTCATTTAGGAGCATCTTATTTAATTTCCATGTATTTGTATAGTTTTAAAAATTCTTTTTGTTATTAATTTCTAGTTTTATTCCATTGTGGTCAGAGAAGATGCTTGATATTATTTAAGTTTTATGAATGTTTTAAGACTTGTTTTGTGACCTAACATATGGTCTATCCTTAAGAATAATTCATATACTGAGGCAAAGAAGGTGTATTCTGAAGCTTTTGACTGAAATTTCTTCAGATATCTATATTAGATCCATTTGGTCTATAGTGCAGATTAAGTCTGATGTTTCTTTGTTGATTTTGTGTCTGGAAGATCTGTCTAATACTGAAATTGGGGTGTTGAAGTCTCCAGCTATTATTGTGTTGGGACTTCTCTCTCTCTTTATCTCTAATAACATATCCTTTATATATTTGGGTGCTACAGTGTTAAGTGCATATATATATTTAAAATTGTTATAATCTCTTGCTGAATTGACCCCTTTATCACTAAAGAATGACCTGTTTTGTCTCTTCTTATAGTTTTTGCCTTGAAATCTATTTTCTGTAATATAAGTACAGTGACTCCCGCTCTTTTTTCATTTTCATTGTCATGGAATACCTTTTTCTATCCTTTTATTTTCAGTCTATTTGTGTCTTTATAGGTGAAGCATATTTCTTACAGGCAACAGATCAGTGGGTCTTGTTTTTTTCATCCATTCAGCCAGTCTATGTCTTTTGACTGAAGAGTTTAGTTCATTTACATTCAATTTTTTATTGATAAATAAAGACTTTTTTTTCTGCCATTTTGTTATTTGTTTCTGGTCTTCTCTTTCTTCTCTTTTTTCTTCCTTTTTTCTTTTCCTGTCTTCCTCTAGTAAAGGTGATTTTCTCTAGTTATGTGATTTAGTTTCTTGTTTTTTATGTTTTGTGCATCCATTGCATGGTTTTTAGTTTGAGGTTATCAGGAGGCTTGCAAATACTATCTTATAACCCATTATTTTAACCTGATAACATCTTGACATTATTTGCATAAACAAATGAACAAAAAGAAGTCTAATGAAATCTCTACATCTTCTTTTTAACGTTTTGTTGTTTCTATTTATATCTTATTGTACTGACTATGTCTTGAAAAGTTTTTGTAGTTATTATTTTTGATTGGTTCATCATTTAGTGTTTCTACTTAAGATAAGAGTAGTTTCTACACCACAGTTGCAGTGTGATAATATTCTGTGTTTTTCTGTGTACTTATTATTACAAGTGAGTTTCGTACAGGTGATTATTTATTGCTCATCAATGTCCTTTTTCTTGCTGATTGAAATACCCCCTTTAGCATTTACTGTAGGACAGTCCTGGCACTGATGAAATCACTCAGCTTTTGTTTGTCTGGAAAAGTCATCTTTTTTTTTTAATGTTTGAAGGATATTTTTGCTGGATATAATATTCTAAGGTAAAAGTTATTTTCCTTCAGTGCTTTGAATATGTCATCACACTCTCTTCTGGCATGTAAGGTTTCCATTGAAAAGTCTGCTGCCCAACGTATTGGAACTCCACTGTATGTTACTTGTTTCTTTTCCCTTGCTGCATTTAGGATCCCTTGACATATGGGAGCTTGATTATTAAATGCCTTGAGGTAGTTTTTGGGTTAAATCTGCTTGGTGTTCTATAACCTTCTTGTACTTGGATATTTATATCTTTCTCTCAGTTTGGGAAGTTCTCTGTTATTATCTCTTTGAATAAACTTTCTACCTCTATCTCTTTCTCTACCTCTCCTTTAAGGACAATAACTCTTTGATCTGCCCTTTTGCGGCTATTTTCTAGATCCAGTAGGCATGCTTCATTGTTTTTTGATTCTTTTTTTTCTTTTGCCCCCTCTGACTGTGTATTTTCAAATAGCCTGTCTTCAAGCCCACTAATTTTTTATTCTGTTTGATTAATTCTGCTACTAAAGGATGCTGATGCATTCTTCAGTATGGCAATTGTGTTTTTCAGCTCCAGAAATTCTGCTTGATTCTTTTAAATTATTTCAATCTCTTTGTTAAATTTATCTGATGGAATTCCGAATTGCTTCTTTATGTTTTCTTGATTTTCTTTGAGTTTCCGCAACACAGCTATTTTGAATTCTCTGTCTGAAAGATCACATATCTCCATTTCTCCAGGATTAATTCCTAGTGCTTTATTTCCTTCATTTGGTGAGGTCATGTTTCCCTGGATGGCATTGATGCTAGTAGATATTCTTTGGTGTCTGGGCATTGAGGAGTCAGGCATTTATTGCAGTCTTCACTGTCTAGGCTTATTTGTAGTCATCCATCTTGGGAAGGCTTTCCAGATATTTGAAAGGACTCGGATGTTGTGATCTAAGCTGCATCTGCCTTAAGGAACATCCTAAGCTAAGTAATGCTGTAGTTCTTGCAGTCTCGTAGAGGTATCACCTTGATAATCTTGGACCAGACCTGGGAGCTTTCTCTGGATTACCACAGAGACTCTTGTTCTCTTCCCTTAATTTTTCCCAAACATGCAGAGTTTCTGTCTCTCTCTCTCTCTCTCTCTTTCCCTCTCTCTCTCCCTCCCTCCGTTCCTCCCTTTCTCTCTGTTCTGAGCCACCTAAAGCTGGGAGTGGAGTGATACAAGAACCTCTGTGGCCACCATTACTATGACTGCACTGGGTCTTGTCCAAAGTCTGCTGTAACCACTCCCTGGCTACTGCCTATGTTCAGTCAAGGCCATGAGTCTCTACAATCAGTCGGTGGCAAAGCTAGTGAGGCCTGTGTCCTTCCCTTCAGGAGGGTAAGGTCCCCCAGGCACTGGGTGGGATCAAAAGTGCCACTGGGGAGTCGGGTGCCATTGTGGAGTCAGGGACTAGAGTCAAAAACTATAGAAGTCTACCTGGTGTTCTACTGTATTGCAGCTGAGCGGACAAACCACAAGACATAGTCCTTCCAACTCTTTCCTCCCCTTTCTAAAAGCAGAGGAGCCTCACCCCTTAGCCTCTGCCGCCCCAGTCCACAAGGAGTACTGCCAGACTACTGCCCATGTTCCCTGAAGGCCCAAGGTCTCTTAAATCAGTTTGTCATGAATGCTGCCTGGCCCAGAACTTCCCCTTCAGGGCAGTGGACTCCCCTCTGGTCCAGGGCAGGTCCAGAAATGCCATCCAAGGGTCAAACCCTGGAATCTGGGACCCCAAGAGCCTGCTTGGTTCTCTACCCACCTGCGGCTGTGCAGGGACCTAAGGTATAAAACAAAGTCTCTTTTACTTTTCCCTTTGCTTTTTTCAAGCAGAAGGAGTTTGCCCCGTAGCCACCACAGCTGGGAATACGCTGAGTCTCACCTGAAGACAGCCTCAGAAGTACAAGACCCTAAGTTAGTAACTGAGGATCGCTGCTGGGTATTCAGGGCCCAAGGGCTCTTCAGTTAGTAAGTGATGAATGCTGGCAGGACTGGGTCCTTCCTTTCAAGGCAGCAGGTTCCCTTCTGGCCCAGGGTGTGTCTAGAAATGTCATCTGGGAGCTAGGGCCTGGAATGAGGGCCTGATGACTGAGCAGTGCCCTATTTTGCTGTGGCTGAACTGGTATCCTAGATGCAAGACAAAGTCCTCCCCACTCTTCCCTCTCCTGTCCTCAAGTGGGAGGAAGGGGTCTCTTTTGGAGCCTCCAGCTGTGTAGGCTGGGGTTAGGAGAGGGGTGATGCCAGCACTCCCTTGGCTGACATGCTGGTGTCTCAGTGTGCTACATGCTCCCTCAGTCCACTGTTTCTGGACCTAATTCGACACTAGGTCTCACCTAAGAGTTACAGTTCTCATGGCCTAGTCTGGTGCCTTTCAAGTTTACTTGGAGACACAGAGCACTGTAGCCCTCAATGGCAGGGTTTTCAGGTACTCAAATTTGGACCGCTGTGGTCAGTGATTCCCCTCTGGCTAGGTCTGGTTTAAATGCTCCTTCCATGGGCGGGCATCAGCTGAATTTGGTCCGGGTTTGTTTCCCACTGAGTTCAACGCCTCACAATTGCTATGTTATCCGCCTCCCAGCACCCAGAGAAGCTCTCAGCACCATGCTGCTGCTGCCAGGGGTGGGCGGGATGGCATCAACAATTCAGGACTGTTTATTCTGCCTTTTCAGTGTCTCTTTCAGAACGTGAAGTTAAATCCATGGTCTAAGTGCTCACCTGATTTTTAGTTCTTATGAAGTTGTTTCTTTCTGTGTAAATGGTTAACTTCGTGTCCTTGCTGGGCCCAGGCTGGTGAGGGTGAGGCAGACAGAAACAATCAGTGGAACTTTCTATTCCACCATCTTGCCCTGCCATTCTCTCAAACTTTTTATTTTAATGTGTTAATTTTTTGAAAAAAGCAGCTCACTCAATTCATAGAAGGTCTCAAAATCTGGGTTAGACATCGTGGCTCATGCCTGTAATCCCAGCACTTTGGGAGGTCAAGGTGGATAGATTACTTAGGGTCAGGAGTTTGAGACCAGCCTGGCCAACATGGTGAAACTCCATCTCTACTAAAAATACAAAAATTGGCCAGGTGTGGTGGTGCATGCCTGTAATTTCAGCTACTCAGGAGGCTGAGACAGGAGGATCACTTGAATCTGAGGGGCAGAGGTTGTGGTGAGCAGAGATTGTGCCACTGAACTCCAGCCTGGGCAACAGAATGAGTGAGACTCTGTCTCAAAAAAAGAGAAAAGTTTCACAATCTGAAATTGTCTGATTGTTTCCTTCTGGGGATGTTTAACTTATTACCCTATCCTTTGCATTTTCTATACACTGAAAGTTTAGTCTATCAAAAATAAAATCAGCTCAAGTAGGACAAATGTAAAATTTTACTGTCATTTAAAACTATAGATCACAATCCAGGAGACTTCAAACCAAGTGGTAGAAAGTGCACTGTGTAATTAGCAGTTTCCACAGAGTTTAAGGAGAAAGTATTTTGATACTTTTTTTTTTGTGATTGGCTATTGTATTTATTTTTTGGAAGGCAAACAGAGTTGTTTTAGCCAATTTGTTTATAGTTGTTTGATTTAACTTTACTGAGTCATGCTGACAAGGCCATAAAACTTACATTTTGTATTTCATTTATGATTAGAACTAGCATTTTGGGGAAATCAGAATGACTTGCAGTTTTGATTTCATGGTTATGGGCAGTTGGCTTTAGTTTATCTCTAACCTATCATCTCCATTTTCTTTTTCTTCTTTTTTTGGGCAGTTGGCTTTAGTTTATCTCTAACCTATCGTCTCCATTTTTTTTTTTCTTTTTTGAGATGGAGTCTCACTCTGTAGCCCAGCCTGGAGTGCAGTGGCATGATCTTGGTTCACTGCAACCTCTGCCTTCTGGGTTCAAGCGATTCTCCTGCCTCAGCCTCCCTCCCTGGTAGCTGGGATTACAGGTTCTCAACACCACGTCCAGCTAATTTTTTGTGTTTTTAGTAGAGACAGGATTTCATCATGTTGGCCAGAATGGTCTTGAACTCCTGACCTCAGGTGATCCACCCACGTAGGCCTCCCAAAGTGCTGGGAGTACAGACGTGAGCCACTGCAACCGGCCTCCATTTTTATTTTTCTTTAATAGTTGTAAAGCTATGTTTACATTCAGGTTAAATTATTCACCTCATCACAATAGGAGGCACATAATGTCAGGTGTGTCTACCATTCCTTGCATGGAGTTTGATCATTGGATTACAGAGTGACAGCTGATCTCTTCGTTGCAAAGGTCATCAGTCTCTACTCCATGGGGCGATGCCCTGATACAATGTGAAAATCCAGTTCCGAAGGTAAAGATATTTCCAGATAAGAATTGCTATTGCTTTTGTTTTCCATTAATGGTCTCTACTTGAATCAGCTGTTCTACTGGGAGTTGCAAAATTGAAATTTTCTAGTTCTTTTATTTAACATTCACTAACTGGCATTTTTCTATAAAAACAAACTTTCTGTCATCTCAACTGAACTTATTTGGTTTCAGTGAAATATAATTCCTGTTAAAAAGGCAAAATAAGTGCATAATTCTTTTCTTTTATTGACCAGTTTTTAGCGTAATGAATTGGTGAAACAGTCCTCTTAATTGGTCACAGCTTTTTGTTTTGCCATGGGGGATTTCTCTTGACTATCAGCATACACTCAAACATTTTAATATGTTTAATATTTCAATAAATTATAATTATTTTTGTGACACTTATATCATCAAAAATTGGGTCATGTGAAGTCCCTGGGGACTGGCTCTCATGTCCTTTGGACATGGCTTTACTCGTCTCTAGATGTTTCCTCCTTTGCTGACACAAGCTGGCCCAGTCTCACTTTGTACATTCCTTGACCCTGAGATTAAATAGGTATTTCTCCAGTCGCCCTGGGTTCCTTTTCAGAAAGAACAGGAATAAGAAACCAAATAATGGGATTGTGGGGCTAACTTTCTTGGGGAAGGGGTAACATTGCTTCAAGACCTTTCAGTGGACAGAACTAGGAAATATATTTTTAAGAATCATAAGATAATTTACTTCTTATTTAAATTAAACACTTGCAGGGTTTTTAAAAACCTACATCTACCCTCTGCTTGTATCTCATTTCTCTTATGCTGAAAACCTTGGTTTCTAATAACATCAACACAATTACCTCTTGTATTATCTTACAGTACACCTGTATAGTTTCAAATGACCATATGAGTACTAGTATCAACAAACTGCTAAACGAGATGTAAGATTCCTTGATAGTTCTTTTTAGTCTTTTTCTTTTTTTCTTTCTTTCTTTCTTTTTTGAGATGGAGTCACTCTGTCACCCAGGCTGGAGTGCAGTGGCACAATCTCGCCTCACTGCAACCTCTGCCTCTTGGGTTAAAGGGATTCGCCTGCAGGCAGACATGAGCCACCACATCTGGCTAATTTTTGTATTTTTAGTAGAGATGGGGTTTCCCCATGTTGGTCAGGCTGGTCTCGAACTCCTGACCTCAAAAGATCTGCCTCCCAAAGTGTTGGGATTATAGGCGTGAGCCACCACACCCAACCTGCCTTTAAAATAGATCACAGTAATGACGTACAATCAAAGGACCATGTCACAGAGTCACTTGAAATAGTTTTCGCTGTGGTTTCTTATTTTGGCATGTAGTTAGGCTCAGTCCATTTCATGCCTTTAAGTTTAAAGCCTTAAATTTGCTAAGAAATAAGAAGTTAGAAAACAGTTGTTAATTTGCCTACACAATATTTCTATTCTTCCCTGTATTTGCTAAATAATTACGTGTGATGAAATTTATATAGGTTCCTTGAATGTTAAAATGTATAGTAAGCGTTGGGATCATCTAAGGACTTTCAGGTTCACAATTACCTTTGTTGTGTTGTATCTCCGCAGACAAGCAGATCCTTTCAGAAACTGAGGGAAGATGCTAATGGTGCTTGACTTTGGAGATGAGAAAGTGTTTGAGATGTCAGCCTGCAGAGTCAGATCGACTCAGGCGTGAATCCTAGTCCTGCCGGTTACTACCTGTGTAATCCTGGATGACTTAACTTGAACCCTCAGATTTCTTATCTGTAATGCAGCAATAGTAATCATCTCACAGGGTTTCCTCCCCCACCCAGGTTAAATGAAGCAACGCATACAAGGCACTTTGCACGTTTCCTGGCAGCATACATGTAACTAACGTTACTAGGCGGGTAAACAAGAGTGTACTTTTTCTCTTTATTGTTCTATTTCTTTTTTTTTTAAAGAGTTTTTATAATTAGCATGATTTGTCTTCATAACAGCAAACAAACAAACAGCAAACTCCAATAATCTGGGGGTGAGGGTGAGGAGGAAAATGAATTCACTATTATAATCACGTGATAGTTTTGTGTATTGCTCATTACTCTGAGTTTTTCTGTCCTTAATTATGTGACTTTAATGCCATCTAGTGGAAGGTGACAGAGTCTATTTCCTCAAGTAGCTTCATTTGATGAGGAAAAAATCCCATGTTTATATTAAGTAATAGATGGCTCAAGTTCCATTCCTTCCTTATTAAAGAAATGTTCAAAATTCATCATCATCAGTAAAGATGTTTTTGATGAAATTTATTTTAAAGATATAGCCTTTAGCATTTTACGAGGGAAAAATTTCCTACAGGGACGGCAGGTTTGTTTTATTCCAAAACTTTTCCCTTGCATTTTTGTATTTGTATTTAAGATTTTACATGCCAATTTTTATGATAAATCTACTGAATTTGTTTTAACATAATGCTAGCAAATATACAGGAGCTTGTAACAGGACTATTCTTTTTAAGAGGAGACCTGTTGTCGTTAAACATTTTTTATTTTGCCTTGATTTTTTAAAAATAATGTGAAGTGAATATAGTCTCACTGAGCACGAAGCTAAGCTCATCCAGTTTCATGGCTACAGCAGGGAGAGCCTGGGAGCCAGGGGGCCAGGTTCTGGGCAACAGAGTGAGACACCATTAAAAAAAAAAAAAAAACTAAAAAGAACTATCAAGAAATCTTAAATCTCATTTAGTCATTTGTCAATACTAACACTCATAATACTCATATGGTCATTTGAAACTATACAGGTATACTGTAAGATAATACAAGACATAATTGTGTTGATGTTATTAGAAACCAAGGTTATTCAGCATAAGAGAAACACGTAGAACATACATGTAGCTTTTTTAAAGCCCTATGTTTAATTACAATAAGAAGCATATTAACTTACGATTACACCATCTGGTGTGACCTCGAGTGGAGCTCCACCCCAGCTTCACGTGCACATGATCAGATTGCGTGAGAAGGTCTTTCACCTTTCATCTTGTGGCATCCTTCAATCCTTAGCTTCTGGTTTGTAAAGGAGAGTGAGACTTGCCCTTTACCACTGTAGCTTCCCAGCTATAGAAGAGTCTAAGTCCCAAACGTACTTTGAAATATTTGTGGTGATCGATGCATCCAGTTACGATGCTCTTGGTTGTTGGGGAATTTCTACCCCTTCCTTGCTGCTACCCAGATATAACCCCGGCCACATCTTGTATTGACTAGACTTCAGAAAATTGTCTTAATTTTGAATTATTATCATTTTATTGCTTTAGTTTAATCAGTGCCTCCTGACTCTGCCACCTTGCTTTGCGTTTGGTGTTGAATTGGGCCAGCATATGCAGAAGGGCCCAGGGGGTCAGGCTCCCAACTTCCTGCCAGAGGTGCAGATGGAGATGACAGGACACGCCTTAAGGAGGGCACCATTTCTCCAGCGTTGGCACTTGCTCTGTTTAGGAACCACAAAGAGAAAGTACAGCTCTCATGTCTGAAGGTTACTGACTCCAGAGATGAGGAAGGCCTGTGTGGTCTTCTCCATCTTGCTGCTGCACAAATTGCTGATACCCTGTCCTTGCTCAGAGATGAGCTAACAGTGCTTGTGGCAAGGATCAAAAAAACATGAGAGCCCAAATGTTGTCCTAAGTGGCAGTGAAATGGGTGTTTAAGTGTGGGCTCTGGAGAGTTGGGTGGTCCTGGCTCTGAATCTATTTCTTTGCTCTGTGCCCTTTCCTTACAAGTGATAAGCCTCATTAGCCCCTTGTGTAACGCATGTGTAATAACAGCCCCTGCTTCCTCCAGCCACAGGAGGACTAAATGAGCTCATACATGCTCAGTGGTTAGCATATTGCTTGACATCTAGTTAGTGCTCAATACATTGTTATTAAAAGTTAACTGTTGGCCGGGTGCGGTGGCTCACGTGTATAATCCCAGCACTTTGGGAGGCCGAGGCGGGTGGATCACGAGGTCAAGAGATGGAGACCATCTTGGTCAACATGGTGAAACCCTGTCTCTAATAAAAATACAAAAATTAGCTGGGCATGGTGGTGCATGCCTGTAGTCCCAGCTGCTTAGGAGGCTGAAGCAGGAGAATTGCTTGAACCCAGGAGGTGGAAGTTGCGGTGAGCCGAGATCGAGCCATTGCACTCCAGCCTGGGTAACAAGAGCGAAACTCTGTCTCAAAAAAAAAAAAAAATTAACTGTTATGTGTTATGTATATGAAATGAATGATATATTCATATATTAAATAGTTTTCATATTAGTTACATGTTATAGAATATCATTGTATGTAACTTAAAGAGTGTAATTTGATTGTTTATAACTCAAAGGACAAATCCTTGAGGAGTCGGATACCCCATTCTCCGTGACGTGCTTATTTCACATTGCAAGTCTGTATCAAAACATATTCTGTATTATTTATTATATACTATATTATTTAATACGTTCCATTTGATTAAAATTTTAATTATATATTATAGTGTGACACTAATAGGTTGAGATTTATTTATTAATTGCGTTTTTTGGTATTCCTGGCTAAAGGAAATCATGCCCCATTTCCACATAATGATTGCCTACAGTTTGGTGTTTTAGCTTTCCCCATTCCCCACGTCAGTTAAATAGGTCTGGTTCTTCTTCCTCTTGTTGTGTTTTCCAGAACTGGAGGATTTTTATGGGTTATCCCCTTGGAATTTGATAGCCCATAGCATTTTTGAAAACTTTGGATTTCTGCAATTTTGCCAGTTTTGTATATAAAAGGTGGAGATGCTTTCAGAACAGATCAGTACCCCAGCTGAACCCCTCTGACCTCCATGGATTTCATCTGAAGAGCTCCCATACTCATGTCACCTCAAGCTGATCATTATTATCTACGATGACACAGAACTGACATAAAATGCACTGTGTCCAAAGGAGTTCCACTCTGAGGCGCTTGTATTTTTTATTTAATTTTTGTGGGTACATAGCAGGCGTATGTATTTATGAGGTACACGAGATATTTTGAAACAGGCATGCAATGTGAAATAACTTCGTCATAGAGAATGGGGTATCCGTCCTGAGTATTTATCCTTTGAGCTACAAATAATTCAGTTACACTCTTTAAGGTATTTTAAAATGTACAATTAAGTTATCATTGACTATAGTCATCCTGTTGTGCTGTCAAATAGAAGGTCTTATTTTTTCTTCTAACTGTTTTTGATCCCCATTAACCATCTCCTCCTCCACCTCCGGTCCCCACTACACTTTGCAGCCTCTGGTAACCATCCTTCTACTCTGTATGTCCATGAGTTCAACGAGGCTCTTTCCCACGCCGGGCACTGCTTTCTTCCCTGCCAATGACTTGGCATTTGCTCTGTGTTTCCATTAGACTCTTGCAGGGCTGGTGGGAAAGAAGTCATTTTCTGTAATGTTTTAGACATATTCCTTTCATCTTTAATTACCTTTAGATTGCTGCTAAAGGCAGCTCTGGGGACATAAAGCCAAACGCCCGGCATCTGTCTACGTTTGTTACACATCTGTAGAGAATTGCATTAAGAAAATAAAACTTTGCTGAGCGCGGTGGCTCACGCCTGTAATCCCAGCACTTTTCTGGGAGGCCAAGGCAGGTGGATCACCTGAGGTTGGGAGTTTGAGACCAGCCTGACCAACATGGTGAAAGCCCTTATCTACTAAAAATACAAAAATTAGCCAGGCGTGGTGGTGCATGTCTGTAATCCCAGCTACTTGGAAGGCTGAGGCACAAGAATCGCTTGAACCTGGGAGTCAGAGGTTGCAGTGAGCCAGGATCGTGCCACTGCACTCCAGCCTGGGTGACAGAGCAAGACTCCCTCTAAAAAAAAACAAAAAAAAAAAGAAAAGAAAAGAAAAGAAAGATGAAAGACAGAAAGAAGGAAGGAAGAAAGAAAGAAAGAAAAAGAAGAAAAGCAATCTAATTACAATATGGTAATCATCTGTGTATCTCTATGGCATGTGGAGCGAGTGGGGCATTGGATACAAGGTTGACCACCACACGGGGCTGGTGGGTCTCACTCGCCCTTCTTAGTCTGTGAGGACCAGGTCTAGTAGCCATGGCCAGAGTCCTTCACACAGTGCAGTTATTCTGTGTCCTGAGACCTTTACCACTCAGGAGGTCCTAGAGAAACAACGGGAAGAGCTCTGACTGGGGAGCAGGTGGGTGGTCTTCAGGTTCCCACTCTACCAGTTACAATCCAGGCGCCCCCAGGCATGACCCTTAAACTTGCTTGAGCCTCCATTTCTCTGAATGGTGAAACATGTCACATCTCAGAAAGGCTTTATGAAGAATAAAAAGAGATGCGTCAAAGTACTTTGTGATGTGCTACACAACGATATTGGATTTTTTCTTCCACAGGAGACACTGAAGAGATATGTACACCTCTTTAAAGGAAATGAAGTTCAATTAGCCTTTTACGAAAACTGAAAATTTTTTCAAGTTTACTCTACTCACACTTATTTTTTTGAAATCCTGTTAGAATGAACTGCAGCCTACTTGGTCTCACTTTCTCCTTCGATCTGGATGTGGAGACAAAGATCAGGGCTGCATACATTTTTAAATAACAAGTATTCAAAACTGTGCCAGAGATATTATCTGTAGCACTCATTTCTCCATCTGCTCTTCCAGGCCTTTGTATCTGCTCTTTTGTTCTGCTGGGATAGAAACCTACAGGAGCAGCTGGGGTTCCATTAGCTTCTGCCAATTTGAGACTCTTGCATTAGGCAGGAGAAGGTGGGAGCCATTCTCTTCCTGGCAGTACCTCTGGTGAGACAGGACCATGGGTTTCTGCTAGGGGCAGCAGCAGGGGACTGTGGGAAGCTGCAGGTCTGGCAGGAACACCTGTCGCAGTGGCAGGTGCGTGGGGTTCTTCCGGCAAAGGCGGCAGCCAGCAGAAGACAGCTCCTGGAGCCCTCTGCACAGGTTGGCAATGGGCCCGGGCTCAGGTGAGCTCCAGCTTCAGCAGAAAGGTGGCAGCTCTGCAATCCCTGCTATCATTGTAAAGTGACTACAAACTTTACTATGGACTGTTTTGTATCTAGATCTTTCATTCAACAGTTTTTGTTAAATTCTTCCATATTGTTACAAGTATTGATTTTTTTTTTTTTTTTGGTTTTTGGTTTTTGTTGTTGTTGTTTGCTGTCATCTGTTCCATTGTGTGATTGAACCATAATCCAACCATCCATCTCCCCTGCTGGTGGATATTTCCAGTGTTTTGACTATTAGATATAGCGCTGCTAGGAACATCTTATACAAATCTTTTGAGGAATATGTGTACAGCTTTCAAGGAGTAGAATTACCTAGTCATAGGGTAAGTTTATGTTCAGATTTATTAGATATTGACAGTTTTCCAAAATGGTTGTACTAATTGACATACATGCCATGTGTGAGATTTCTATTTTAATAGTTGCTCTGATTCTTACCAACTCCTGATACTGTCTAACTTTTCATCTTACTGATTCAGGACACTTTGGGTGGGTAGTAAATGTAGGGTTTTATCTTTAGGATTTATAAAGGTCAAGGTCCATAAACTGTATCTTGCCCTGAACCCTAATAGTCAGATTGGCAGTAGGCTTTGTTTTTCAGGATCATATCACTGAATTTTAAAATCACTGACATTTTTTCACTCAGAGCTCCTGTTTCTGAAAGGAGAGCTTTATAAAGCCTAACACAGCAATATACAGTACTCCAACACAGACCCAAAATCCAGGTTCTGGGGGAAGATTTTTTCAGCATAAATGAAAGATGTGAACAAGGACCTGAGCAAAAGTGAAATAAAAGACTTGAAAATTTAGCCACAAATGTTCTTCAGAACATTACTCACAGCTGCTTCCATTTTGACACAGAGAACAGAAAGTCCGTGAGCACGTTTTTGCAAACTGCTGCCTGCCGTGGGGGTAACCTGGTAGAGTGGCTAAAAGCATAGGGTTTGTGTTTGGAATGATCTAGTGTGGAATCCTGCTCCACCATGACTTGTTACTAATCAAGTTACTTTGCCTTGCTAAGCTTTAACTTCCTTATGCGTTAAATTGAGGATTAGTCGACAGTCACTACCACATGGCATTATAAACACCAGATATGATTGTTGGAAATAGGTGATTGGTGCCGCAAAGAAAAATTAGCACCGAGGCAAAGGATTTTTCAGCAATGCAATTTTTGCTTCCTGGACTGCAGGAAGGGTACTCCCGGTAACCATTGTGCCACAAGAGTACCCTTCCTTCCCACTCCCATGGCAAGATGGCTAGTGAGAGTACCCTTCCTGCAGCTCAGGAAGTAAAAATTGCATTGCTGAAATATCCTTTGTCTCAGTGCTAATTTTTCTTTGTGGCACTGAGCATCTATTTCCAACAATGATAATTCATGGAAAAGCATTTAGCTCAGTAACTGGCACTCAGAAAGCCCTCAATATTTGTTAGCTATCACATTTTTCTTTGGGTGGTTATTAGATATTGTGACATCTTTTAAAATTGCTATAATAAACTTCAATATGTTAATTTTTCATTCTATAATTTTTTTGTTTTTCTTTGTTATTAAAGCAATATGTACATGATGCTAAACAGTTTAAAGTGAAACATCAAAATCTCCATCTTCCCTGTAACCAAACAGTCCCTAGAGGTAACTCCCTTTAATTCTTTCTTTGATAGAATGTCTCAACTTTCCTGCATACCTCTAAATGATATGCTTATACTATTTTTTTTGGATTAGTTTCTATTTTGATCAAAGCAATACCAAGAGCTTAGAACATGAACTCCTTGCCTTTCCTGTGCACCTGCCCCGTGCTGTTCCACAGAGGTGACTACTTTCAAACTCTTTCAACTGATTTTAAAAATACTTACCTCCACATGTTATGACTTGATTCACCAACTTTAGCTTTGTCTATTGGCTGCATTTAAGAGGGATGAGATTCTGAATCATTTATCCTAACTCCCAAGCCATTCTTCTGGTATAGCATCTTTATTTTTATTTAAATCCACCTTCAGGGTTTTTAACTATTTTAACTGTGTAAATATTATTCACTGCTGGCCATGCAGAGTGGTATGATTACATTTTCTTTTCTGTAAACGTTTATTTTTCCAAGTTGCCAAGTGCCTCATGTTTTCAATTTATGTTGTTTTTCATGTCATTTGCCTAAGATACTCTATGTTCCTGTACTCTTTGAAGATGTATCGATAACAATTCTTCACATAGTCTACCATGTCAGGTAAGAAGTTAGCTCTGTTCTATTTTGTGTGTGTGTGTCTGAGAAACTGTCTTTCTGGATTTCTTTTTTTTTTTTGAGACAGAGTCTCGCTCCATCACCAGGCGCCAGGCTAGAGTGCAGTGGCGCGACCTCGGCTCACTGCAACCTCTGCCACCCGGGTTCAAGCAATTCTCCTGCCTCAGCCTCCTGAGTAGCTGGGGCTACAGGCGCACGCCACCACGCCCAGCTAAGTTTTTTGTATTTTTAGTAGAGACGGGGTTTCACCATGTTGACCAGGATGGTCTCGATCTCTCGACCTCATGATCCGCCCACCTCGGCCTCCCAAAGTGCTGGGATTACATGGCTGCTCTGAAGGTTTCTGGGGATTTTCCTCTGCCATTATCCAGGTAATTTGTTTTCTCCTCTTTCCTTATTGGATCTCCTGCTTTCTGGGTCTCTTATTTGTCTTGTTCCTGGATTATTCACTTCTTTTAAAATAGAACACTTGTTGCTTCCCAAGAAAGGGAGGTATGTGGTTTTAAGAATTTTATACATTGAAAATTCTACCCTTACTTTGATTAGTAGTATGTTTGGGTTTATAGGTTTGAATTGTTTTTACTCAGAATTTTGAAGTTTTTTTCCCCATTGCACTCCAGTTTCAAAAGAAGCTGAGAAGTCTAATGCTATTTTTAATTCTTGAATCTTGGATTAAGATATATATATTTTTTCTCCCTGAACGTTTTTAAGGTCTTCCTTGTGTTCTTGATGTTCTAAAGATTCATGATTATAAAGCCTGTATTTCATTATTTTGAACACACAGAGGGCCTTTTCTTTCCAGAGACTCAGATCCTTTAAATATGGAAAGTAATCATATTACCATTTTTAAAAAACCATCTTATGCCATTCTTCCCTGCATTCTTTTTCTATAATGCCTTTTGGTCAGATATTGGACATCCTGGGTTGATCCACTGTTCCACTTTCCTTTCTGTCTCATTCTTTTTCTTAATGTTATACTTTCTGGGAGAATTCGTTACTTTGCGTTCTAGTCCTTCTATTGATTTTATTTTGTTTATTTATTTTCCCAGATATTTTTAACACTTAAAAAAAATCAGCGTAAGCTTGGGTAACATGACAAAACTCCATCACTACAAAAAGCAAAAACAGAAAAAATTAGTCGGGCATGGTGGCATGTGCCTGTAGTACCAGTTATTGGGGAAGCTGAGGTGGGAGGATCACCTGAGCCCAGGCTATTGAGGCTACAGTAAGCCGAGATCATGCCACTGCACTCCAACCTGGGTGACAGAGTGAGACCCTGTCTCAAACAACAACAACAACAAAATCAGTGTTTTTTTTTTTTGGTATTTTCTGTCTGTTTATTTAAAAAATAATTTTTAGAGACAGTGTCTCACTATGCTGCAAGGCTAGCCTCAAACTCCTGGGCTCAAGGAATTCTCCTGCCTCAGCCTCCTAAGTACCTAGGAATACAGGTGTGAGTCCCCATGCTTGGCTTTTTGGTTTTTCCTTTTTGTAGCTTCCTGTTCTTGTTTCATGGCTGTAAAATTCTCTCTTACCTTTTTAATGATATTAACTATAATTATTTTGAAATAATATTTTGCATCCTATGTTGCTTCTGTTTTCTTCAAGTTCCTGTTTTACTTTTTTATGTTTTAATCATTTTGATTTTTATCTTTCTTGGTGGAGCCTGTCATTAAAGGTGAGCCTTGGCTGATCATTCATATTTAGGAGTTGGTTGGAAGCTGCATCAGTATGTGTGTGTTTATGTGTTTGTGTGTTTATGTATTTGTATGTGTGTACACACATGTGGAAAGCAGGTCACCTTTTGAGTTGACCCCCAAAGGTCAATTCAGAAAAAAAATATGAAGGCAAATTTCTTTTTTTTTGTTGTTTGACAGGGTCTTGTTCTGTTGCCCAGGCTGGAGTGCAGTGGCACAATCTCAGCTCACTGCAACCTTGGCCTCCCAGGTAAAGTGACTCTCCTGCCTCACCCTCCCAAGTAGCTGGGGATTACAGGAGCCCACCACCATGCCCAGCTAATTTTTGTATTTTTAGTAGAGATGGGGTTTCACCGTGTTGGCCAAGCAGCTCTTGAACTCTTAACCTCAAGTGATCTGCCCACCTCTGCCTCCCAAAGTGCTGGGATTATGAGCATGAGTAATTTTCAAAGAGGGATGTCTCATTTTTCTGCCTGGGTGCAGAGACTGCTTGTAACGCTATGGAGCCAGAGGAAGAAGAGGGATGTACCTCACTGTTCATTTTGTAGACTTTTACTCAACCCTTCTGGCTTGAGTCAGGCATTTGTCCTACCTTCCTCTGTCTTTCACGCTCTTGAGTTTGAAACCCTCTGGTAATGTTTTCTCTTTTATGGATATGAGATATTGATTTGAAAACATTGGTTGACAATGGAAACATGGGGACCCAACTGCTCTTTTATATGGATTTTCAAGCCATTCCTTTGACTTTAGATCCCCACCTCATCCCCACTTTTCTTGACAATTGCTGTTTTCAATTCTTAAAGATGTTATTAGTGTCCTTCCAATGACATGCTGAACCTCAAATTTTCTAAAGATCAGCAAATTGTATTAATTCTATAAAATGACAAGTCCTTTAAGCATTTGGGGAGCCTATTCTCAGCATTTCCTGTAACCTCTGCACCTACCTTAATCATCAGCTCCTCTGTCCCTGTGCATCTAAGCTTCAAACCCAAGGAGAAGGTACAATATTTATAAAGCAATCACCAAAACCAGATCTCCTGACCTAGTCTTGTGAAATGCGGGCCTAAGCATTAGACCCAGACCTCCTTGGGGTAAGACTCAAAGACTGTTTTATGAGATAAGAGGACAAATCATTTTGTGTGGAAACTGAAAAGTGTATGGAGTTGAGTGCATGTGTAACCTTCTGTGAGAGGGCAGGGTAATCCTCAGACACTTGAGTGTCACACAGGAGGAAATTAGTAGAAAAGAATTCCTCTTATACTTTGGGGGAAGGATTCTCGACCTGGTTCTTCTGCAGGGCACAGCAGTGGAGTCGGTAGCGGACACGCTGCCTCCAGGACGCAGCTAACAGCAACTCCTGAGCTCTCAATAGCCCAGTTGAAGACTTTTAGGGAATCATTACAGCATTTGTCCCTAATGGGGAGGCCCCTCGGCCGAGCTGGGCCATCCACAGGTAACCTAATTGTCAAGACACCTTAACTCATGCTCCACAAGCCCTGAGAATGGAAAGCTTGAAGACAGACACAGATGAATTGCTCACACAGAGAATCACATTTTTTAAATGAACTGCCATGCCACATGGCAGGACTTCTAAGCAATTAGTCTTTTAAACAGTCACTCTTTTAAATACTCATTTTGAGCAAAATCAAGTCTCACATCAAGCCAAAGCACGATAAATACAAAAATTATTTCAAAAAGTTAACTGTGGTCCAGAACCTGCCTTGAAGGAGTTATGGTTTTACCTTCCAAGTACATTCCTTTAATACCAGGGGTAATCAAATTACTGATTACAAAGGACATTTGAGCAGGTTAGAATTAACTACACCAGCCACTTTGAACCACAGCCATATTTAGCTTCCAACGACGTGGGTGATTGTAATGTTGCCCATAGCTACAGCAGTCTGAACTTCCCAAACTCCTGTGGCTACTGTGGTCTGGACCTTCAGCCTCTGAAATAAACCTCAGTGATGCTTGAGTCAGTAACAGTGTTCTTCCTAAAAGAGAAGATCAGAAGCTTAACCTTTGCTTAAGTAACATGGATGTACCTCGTTTTACTCTACAAAACTACTGTTTTCTGGTAAAAGTCAATAGCCATATCATGTTTCCTATATGGTAACTGATTAAATGCTGTCAAAAACCACACTGATCCTTTTGGTTCTGATGCTATCTGAGGTGTCATTGAAAACCTGACATACGTCGCCAGGTGCTGTGTAGCAGTACAGAAGTGTGCAGGGCAGTTCAGCTCTGGCTCAGGGCAGGGTCCTGAAACAGCTCCCTGTAGACACTGTCCTGAGCCTACAAGATTGGGTGGGGGACAGACTGATTTTCCTCCCTCTTCCTGCAATCTTGTAGGAAGTGTGCCAAAACAAAGTGCCTTTTTTCTTTTCTTTTCTTTCTTTCTTTCTTTCTTTTTTTTTTTTTTGAGATGGAGTCTCACTCTGTTGCCCACGCTGGAGTGCAGTGAAATGATCTGGGCTCACTGCAGCCTCTGCCTCCTGAGTTCAAGTGATTCTCCTGCCTCAGCCACCCAAGTAGCTGGAATTAAGGGTGTGTGCCAGCTCACCTGGCCAATATTTGTATTTTTAGTAGAGACAGGTTTTCACCTTTCACCATGTTGACCTGGCTAGTGTCGAACTCTTGACATAATGCCATCCACCCGCCTTGGCCTCCCAAAGTGCTGGGATTACAGACGTGAGCCACCATGCCTGACCCGAAACAAAGTGATTTTTAAAGACCTTTTTATTTATTGAAGCAGTATTATTTCCACACACTGTATTTCAAAGAGGGAGCCATATCTATTGTATATTTCCTCTAAATGGCAAATTACTTTTTTTTTAAAGCAGGAAAAAAAGATTTTAAAAAGTATGTCTCATAGTAATTTTTCTGGTGGATAAATGTATATGAAATTGCTCTGAAGGATAAGGTAATCATAAGGTATTTTAAAGGTTTAAAGACACAGGTTAAAATATATTTTTTCATAGCTTAGTCATATTGAATAAAAGGATTTTTAAAAACCATCTATAACACTTCTTAGTGTAAGAAATTGTTGATTTTTTCTTTTGGACTGAAGCCATTGGAGGGCAATTTAAATCAAGGTGGTAGAAATTTGCTCTTCTTTAAAATTGGGTTTTAAAAAGTGTCCTATCCACTTTGCTAAAGTGGAGTGGCATTTTATCACGGATTTATTTACATGTTGTTAATGTCTCCTTTTGAAATTTTTTTTAAAAAATAAAATGTCCCAATCTGTTGATGCATTTCAGTCTCCTTTCCCTAAAGGCTCAGAGAAAAATAGGAAGCAGCACATCTATATTAATGTGTACATACAAAATGAACAGTCAGCTCTAATTTTAGGCCTATCAACCTTGACAGCTCCTTTTTAATCACTCGGATTTGAACAGATATGCAAATACAGGAATGAGGAGTAAAGAACTCACAATTTAGAAGTCACTTCAGTGCTAAAATTGCTTAAGAAGTGCATAGATTTGTAATTTGTTCATTACGCTCTGATTCCAGAAATCTATGGTTTTATTGAAAACAGAAAGCAGAAACCATCTAGAATGTGCCATTTCATATAAGCAGTGTTCTTATTTGTAAATGTCACATCTGAGAAGCCACAGATGTGTCCTACACAGAGATGCCTAAACTTCCCTATGAATGGAGTGTCTGCCCACTCCCTGGCACTGAGACAATGAAGGTGAGTAAATGAAGCCTTCTAGCATCTTCCTCCGTAATTCTTCACTGGACAAGATGGGTCTTTTGGAAGCTCCATACAGAGTTTTTAAAACATGAACTTCAGCATTTCTTTACTCCCAAATCAGAGTTGGTCAAGCACTGTGTACCAGTTAAGTCATAATCTCGTTTGACCTTTACACAAGTGGAGGATGGGATGTAAGAGTCCAAAATGTATACCTTCTGGGAGCTGAATGAAAGTCAGTATTCTACAGTCACGTGTAACATTAATATAAAAATGACAGAATATTTAGTCCGGTGAGCCCTGTATGTTATTTTCTGGATGAAGCAGGACAGTGAGTGGCTGGGCGCAGTCTCCCGGCGTTTCATCAAACACCTCTCTTTGAGCTCCTGATGCCGACCTGGGTGTTGCTACGAGTCATCCGTCTTCCAGGCTATTAAACCCTATATGATCAATGCCTCTGCGAAGGATGGCCATAAAATTTTTCAGCGATAACTGCAGAATTCTCATTTCACGAAACATCGTGAACTGATGCATTATGATCAATGTTTAATCAAAAACAAGAATAAAAATATACAGCAAAGGCATGTCATGGAGGGAGAGACACTGCTGAAATGCCAGTGCTCACCAGACACAAAGCAGGTCCAGCTGGGTGGTTAATGGTTCCAGCCATGTTGATCCTGCGGCTTCTATGCAATGACTTCAGGCTTCACTGGACACATCCTCCACCTCCCTCCCACCTCACTCCACCCAGCTGGCCCACGTCCTATGAAAACTCCACATTAGCATTAATTTCTCTCTGCTGGAATTCTCTGACAATCGAGCTTGAACTCATCAGGCAGGGAGATCTGAACCACCCACTGGAGAGCCAGTGCAGCCCAGATGCTAAGTGTCTCAGATACAGTGACCCATGGAGGATGCTCTGCGTTGGCCCCAAGTGCTAGGCCAGAGTAGTGGCATTATTCCCTCTGCAACCTTGGAAGATAGAAGTTTAGGAGTGGGACAGCAGCCACCCACTCTGGAAGGAGGTCCAGGACAGTTGATGCCTCATTAGTGCTCGGCTTAGTCATAGAAGAACCCTGGAGAGAACTGGAATGTGCCATTATTTACATGGCCCATAGAAGGGATACACGTGTCACTTGTTTGGTGCCGGTTCTTCTTCATGTTTTATGAATAATGCCATAATAAGGGAAAAATGAAAACAATAGCGGGCCATGAAGCCCTCTGACTTAGCAGGGAATTCAGGAGGAAGGGAAGCCTTGCTTTTAAGGCCAAAACCTGAAAATATCCAGGGCACTGACGAATGTTGCCTATTTCAGAATTTCTCCCCATCTCTCCTGTGCTATATTTTTCTAGCCCTGGATTCAGGCACCAGCTGCACATTCCGCGTGGCTGTGATGGGTGTGCTTCTGTGGTATGAATCGGCTGTCTCCACTCCCATTTTCCAACCTGAGCCAATGGTAGTTATAGGTTCTTGATGGAGTTATTTGGCAGCCGAGAGGCTGACAAGTCATTTTTTCCACTGTCATCTAACACTGGCTTTCTGTTTTCTTCTTTTCTGCTTTCCCCTTCCCGAGTACTCCTGCACACACACAGGTGTACTCATGACAGGGTCCTCTGGTGTGACATGTTCTTTTTAGCACACAATTTGATGGCTTCATCTAGTTCTTACTCAACAGGTAACCCCCTGCGTCTTCGGCACTGTATTTTACATGGGTGAAAGACTGCCATTGTTCCTGGATACCTTTCCCAGGTGTTGAAGCCTTTTTGTAAAGAACAAACATTTTACAGAGAATTGCCTAAACCAGTGTTTATGGAAGACTTGTGGCCTATCATTATAGAAAATGGCTAGAAGTAATCTCTCTATATATTAGTATTTCAAAGTTAAGGAGCCAATCATTTAAATCCATTCCGGAGGTAAGTGGTTTTTTTTTTTTGTTGTTGTTGTTTTGTTTGTTTTTAAAGAAAGAAATGTATATTTAAGTATTATCTACCACTATCAAATGTTCTCTGGGCCTTTAAGTTGCATCTCAGGGGCATTGGCATGTTGATAAGTTTATGGTAAAGAGTATTTTAAAATGCCAGGTAATGCACTTTTAATATTAATGTTTACATTAATATCAAAATTTTAAAAAAATATAAAGTACCATTTAAAATGCCATATTTGGTAAAACTTAAAATATATACACATCAGTTTAAAAGAATATGTGTATATAAACACATACCGATACATAGGCATACATTTGAAAATACAGAAATGTATATGTACACACTAGTTTTTTTAAATTATGTGTTTTGCTTGGCATTTCCATTTTTTTATTTCACAGGGTGTCAGGCATCTATCCCTTTGCTGGAGTGGATTGGTTTCTTAGTGGGCTCCTAGGGGTTTATTACGTTTTATTTACTGGTGTTGAAGTTCTGACTTATTTTTTCTTGAGGCTGGGTTTGAATGTAAATTAAAAATATTAAATAGCAATAGGAAAAATGGCTCACATTCTCTGCAGATCTCAATATGTACTTTCATTCATTTTGTTTGATCTCTGATTCTTGTAACTTACATGTTTTAACTCATGCTACCAAGAATTAGATTTCATCTAAAAATAAAATTTCTATGAATGTTTATAGCTAATTGAGCTGTGTCTTTCCCAGCCGCCAAGTTATACTCTCTGGTGTGAATGCTTCTGCATCTGAGTAAATGTCAGCAAACAAACATCTTGTGTTAAAATGAAATAAAGCCTCCTAAGAGCATACACTATTCAGCATTGTTTTTAAGTCTATAATCTTTCTAAAATGTTTTTTACTCTGCACATCTAATTTCTAGCATATTTTAGTTTGATTTAGAGGTTTGTAGGACCTTTGTGATATTTATTTACTTAGCAAATAAATATATTATTATAAATTAAATTGATATTGTATTGATTGTAATGTTTTAAAAATTAATATTGTATTAAATTATTTTCAATCGAACCTTGATAATGATCACTTATTATGATAACCAAAATATATTCCATAGGTCTTTTTATTTTATATTAGAGCTATTTTTGCAATACTTAAAATATGAACTGGGGAAATGTCATTGAGGTTCTGTACAGAGGAGGGCGATTGCCTGGATACTCCAAAACAGTGCTCTTCTACCCAAAAATGGCATCACCTCTTACTCGGCAGGTAGCTCTGAGGATTATCTTTAGCTTGTGATGTGAGAAGCATGGAGACAGCTGGGGCTGACAGATGCACATTGTCAGCACCAAGCTACATGTGCTGTGGCCCAGTCACTTCCATGTCTATGATTAAAATTAAGAAATGGAGAAAAATACCCACAGAAGTGAACTGTTCAAGTACAATACATTTAAAGCAATTACTCCTTGAGACTAGTGCTAATAGGTATTAGCATGTAGATGAAGCCCCAATAGTAAAAATAGGCTGGGTGCTGTGGCTCATGCCTATAATCCCACCCAGCACTTTAGGAGGCCAAGGTGGGCCGATTGCCTGAGGTCAGGAGTTCGAGACCATCCTGGCCAACATAGTGAAACCCCTTCTCTACTAAAAATACAGAAATTAGCCAGGCGTGGTGATGCACACCTGTAATCCCAGCTACTTGGGAGGCTGAGGCAGGAGAATCACTTGAACCTGGGAGGCAGAGGTTGCTGTGAGCAGAGATCACACCACTGCACTCTAGCCTGGGCAACAGAGTGAGAGTCTGTCTCAAAATAATAATGAAAATAATTGGCTCTGAAAAAGCAATGAACAGCCAGTGGAACAGAATAGCAAGTTACTAAAAAAAATTAACTAAAAAGGTAATTTATAATATAATACAGATAACCTCTTCAAATAAATAAGAGAAAGAAGGATGATTCATGAAAATGCACAACAAAATTATAGACTGGTCCTTCTTTCTTTCCAAAGGCCAAGCTAAGGGAGCATGAGATAAGGGTGGGAAGAGAGAGCTGTTTACTTCTTACGTCATAAGCAATTCTAGGCCAGTTGAGGAGTAAAGCAAAACTAAATAAAAATAAAATGAAATAAAGCCCTAAGAGACCAAAAAGAAAAAAAGTTACACATGAATTTATTTAAAATCTTACAATATGGAAAGTTTTAAGCAAGACACTAAACTCAAAAGCCATAAAAGAAAATTGAAACATTGTATTACTTATAAAAGTAACATTTTAGCGTGGTAAAAAACATCTTAACTAAGATCAAACAACAAATGACAAACTGTGAAGCAGTATTTGTGACCTATATGGCAAATAAAACTAATTTTCAATCTACAAAAAGCTCATAAAATGAATAAAAGACAGACAAACAGCCCACCAGAAAATCAAGGAAAGTGACTAAACATGAATTTCATGGCAAAGAAAATCTACTGACTAATTAACCTAAGAAAATCTTACACATAGTTAAATAAATGCAAATAAATATAATGACATACCATTTTTTTTCCATCTACCTGGTTGTTAAGAATTTGACAGCACCCACTGCTAGCCTAAATGTGAAATTTAAAACTGCAGCTACTGTTGGTCAGAATACAACTTAGTACAACCATTTTTATAGGGCTATATTCTAATATTTTAAAATAAAAAATTATCAACCAAGAGCTCTGCTTTCAGCAATGAGAAAGTCCCTTGTTTTAGACTTAAGAGTTACAGTTAGATATAGTGACATAACAGGTACAAGCATAGCAGATACAATATATATGCATAACCATTACAAAATATTTCTAAAACAACTATTTGAATACACTAGAAAGAGGCCAAAAGAAGGCGGAAAGTGGAAAGGGTTGATCTTTGAGATAAAGGAAATGCATTGGGTGAGATTTGCCTTTACGCAGACTTTTCCTTGAAGTTTTTGAGCTGTGGGGTAGCTGGAGATGAAGCAGGAATCCACAAACTTAATTGCTGTGAATATTCAAAGGATAGAATTCAGGCTTGCCCCTGTGTCTGGAAGGTAAGGGTGGGAGGAAAGAGGATATCCTGAGAAAGAGGGAGCTGCAGAGGGAGGAGACCCAAAACCTGAATATAAACTTCACTCAAATTCTTGGTGAACATCTGAAATACCCATGCATAAGAAAGAGACCTGAGAGAAAGCAACAGATGGGAGATGGGAAAAAAATAAATGGAGATTTTAGATTCAGCCCACCCCAGGGAAGTCAGAGTCTACAGTTTAATTCAGCCAAGTTTATTGAATGCTAGAAAAAATATCAACAATCTTCAAAGCAACAAAACATAATCCAGAGTCTCTACAATTATCATCCACTTATTTGTTCAGCGTATAATGAAAAGTTGCTAGACTTGGGAAGAAACAGGCAAACGTGACCCATAGTGAAGAGGAAAGAAAGGCAATAGAAAGTGACTCTCCCAAGTGACACAGAGGTTGGATGACTTCCAGATTGACTTCCAAGATGACTTCTCTTGGTTGGAGTTATCCAACATCTGGGTTACCTTTTTAACTTTTATAAAAATTTTAAGCAGTTAATACAAAAATGTTCAGGGACATAAAGAAAAAATGTAGCATTATTAATACATTGATAGAAATCTTGGGAGAGAGATGGAAACAAACAAACAAAAGACAAACTGATAATTCTAGAACTGAAAACAATATCTGAAATATATAACTCACAGGTTAGCAGATTGGCACCAGCAAGAAACATAAAAAAAGAATCACTAAACTTGAAGATAAATAAGGAAAATTATCCAGCTTAATTTTTAAACTGAGTTATTTGCCTTCTTATTGAGTTGTCAAAGTTCTTTACATATTTTTACATACTTAATGTCCTCCTAGAGAAAGACATATTAACTAGGTAATAAGGAAAAGTAATACTTTATAAATTATTTCCATCTATCTGAAAATACATGTCGCATTGTATGCATGTATATCTTTACAGAAGAATAGAAACTTTTTTAAATTTTGAAGCTGGGGGTTATATTTTTTCTAAATGATTAAATGATTGTTTGGGAGTCTGGCAACAGTTAAGCTCTTGTCTTCCAGCCATACCCACTGTGCTCTCTCTGCTTTGTGATGCTGGGGCTGGGACCCAACAAAACCCATGTCTGTTTTGCCAGCTGCTCCCTGTGGGAAACTGCTAATAGAGGGCGCTAGAGGGAGGATGCCAGGCAGAGAGACAGCGACAGAACTCTTGTTTTCTGTTCCCATCAGCATCAGTTTGTTCCAGGAGAAGCAGTTGATTCGTTTTCAGTTCTTTCACCAATGTCCCCAGAATCACCCTCACTGTGTCACCTCTAGGGTTACCTGCCCCACCAGCCAAGAAGCCCCTCCTGCTTAAAAATCTGAGTCCCATTCCCACAGAGATCTTCCTCCAAGCTTCTAAGCTTTGATAATTCCACTTCCTTTTATTCTCCACGCTCTATACCTTCATGTTTACTTGTTTTTTCAGTTCTATAATACCTGGTTAATAATTCTTTATATTAAATTCCCTTGTTAAAATTACTGGAGCGCCGTCTGCAGGTCCAGCTCTTGGCTGGATCCTGACTGCTAGGCCATCTGGATCACAGGTGGAATTCCTCCATTTCCACTTCCACCCTCAGTCTACTTGCCATTTTAATAAGCACCAAAGAGCGAGGCGTCTTTTGACTTCTCTTGGTTTAGTCTACAACTGGCAAAGGAATAAAGCAGTGTGGTGCTGGGGGTGAGGCATCAAATGCTCATCCCCGAGGGATTCTGTGGCTATCTCTGCCTTCACCAGGGTTTCAGATATGAGAATTCTCTCAATCCAAAACCCAGTTTTCAGGGGCTATTCTGAACCTGGTTAGAATTAAATCTCAGACTCACCAGGGCATTATCATGCTATCTCTTCAATAGTTCCAGTAGGTTGGTCAGAGGTTGGACTAAATAGCAAAAATAATAACTAATTATTTCTGATTCTGCCCAGCCTCCTCTGTTACTCCCTCACCCCACCCCACCATTTGCTGTCCCGCCTCTTTGAATTAGCTTTCATAAAGCACTGGAGAGAGAGAGAGAGAGAGAGAGAGAGAGAGAGAGAGAGAGAGAGTGCAGTGGTGCTATGATGGCTCACTGTAACCTTGATTTCCCAGGTTCAGGTGATCCTCCCACCTCAGCCTCCCAAGGAGCTTGGGCTATAAGCATGCGCAACCATTCCTGGCTAATTTTTTGTAGTTTTTTGTGGGGTTTTTTTTGAGAGTTGGGGTTTCGCTGCATTGCCCAGGCTGGCCTCAAACTCCTGGGCTCAAGCAATTCACCCGAATCAGCCTCCCAAAGTACTGGGATTACAAGAGGGGGCCACCATGCCCAGCCCACTGGGGATTCTTTCAAACTGAAATTCTGATCACTTTGTTCTCCTCCTTCAGCCTTTTAGGTTGTTTCTATTTAAACTTAAGACAAAACTACGCCATATCCAAAAGGCCCTACCTGGTTGGCTCCTGGCCCTGCTGCTGCCGTGTCACCTGTCAGCCACTCTTGCTCCCTTCCTAAGCCCCAGACATGCTGCTGACCTTCCAGCTCCTTAAACTATACCAGGTCCTCCACCCGGGAAACCCATCAGCCCTGAATGTTCTGCCGCCAGGATTTACCTGCCCAGTCCTACTCATTCTTCAGGTCTCAACTTAAAAGTCAGTCCTCAGAGCAGGCATTCGTGACCCTCACCTTCTGAACCAGTCCCTTTGTGATCCACATAGCACCCTGTCTTTCCACTTGATAACCTGTATTGCAACTCACAATGATGTATTTATTTGTGTGATAATTATTTGTGGAAGGTATCTGTCTCTTTCAGGTGACTATAAATGCCCCACCAGGACAGGGATCAGGTAAATTCTGTTCTTCACTGTATTCCCAATACTCAGTGTGGACCCTGGTGTGTGTTCAGAGGCCTAGTAAGTATTGAGTGAATGAATGAATGAATGAATGAATGAAGACATGCATGAGGCAAATGTAGACCCCTTAGAAAAATCTACAAGAGGCCCCTCTGCCCAGGACTTCCAGGTTTTAAGAACTGACCAAGATTCAATGTCACAACAGGTTATTCTGAGTGTGGGCAGAAGTGATTGGAGCCTCGCTCTCCCCATTGACTCTACTCAGCCCTGTTCTCGAGGCTCTGGTCAGTTCCGTGGTTTCTGGAGTTGATTTCCCTGAGCAAGATGACATCGTGGTTCATGCCACGGCCTTGATGTGCCCTTCCCGAAGTTGCTAGCAATCAGTTTGTTTCCTGATTACCTTTATCCACCATGAATAATTATTAATGTTATTATTAGACCTAAAATGTGACAAATAAACATTCCTCTTACAAGCCCTCTTACATGGTGTATGAAGATCCTCAAGGTGTTGCTGACATTAGGTTGACAAGGCTTGGAGCTCTCCATGGACTGACTTTCAAGATGGGAGAGGGAGTCGGCTCTTTAAAGACACTTTCTAAGACCTTGCCTCTACAAAGTGAACAGTGATAAGTTCTGACGTCTAATTTTATATGAGTGCTCATCATGTGCTGATCAAGGGGTCAAGCAGTTTCTACATTAATACCTCATTTACTCTTTGTTTTAGCCCAACTGCATGTAAGTGATGCTGTTCTTGCCATTGTATAGGTGAGGAAGCAAGCTGAATGCAGCGACTTTGCTCCAGGACTCTCAGAAAATAAGTGGCAGAGCTGGCCAGGGCACGCATAATCCAGAACCTCCTTCCCTAAAACAATTTTACATGTTGAATTTAAGAAAGAATTTTCTATTCCCTGAAACTATGGAAACTCATTACAACAAAATCCAGGCATGATTAGGAAGCCTCAGCAAGGTCATGGTTATGACTCTGTTAAGCACGTTTCAGAATGGGGCTGTTGGAAGCATCCAGACCACACCTGCATCTCCAGTAGCAAAGACCTCCTCGCTTTCCCATGGGGAGAATTCCACAAACAGGACTCTTACTGGGCTCAGTAGGTAAAGCAGTCATGTTCATCTATTTTACTCCTCAAAAGTGGTTAAATTACATAGCATTAAAAGTAAAATTCTTCTTTTAGATTTTATGATCTACCCCTATAGGAGACCAGAAAAGCTCAATTAAAACAGGTCATTGCTTAGAAGGAGGGAAAGCGGAAAGCAAGTAATTCTAAATTTCTCCTTAAAGGTAAAATTTATTTATTTAAGGGAGCATGAATATTGATGATGACACAATTAGTGAAATGCCCCAGGAGCTAATTTTAATATCAGGGAAGGTAGATTAATTATTTTCAAATTGTGAGGATATTAGGAAAAAAAGGAGAGTAAGGAATCTCAGGGTTGAGTTAAAGAAAACTCAGCCCAATGCACTTGTGTTCATTTCCCACACACGCACCTATGTACTCTTCACCACAGAGCTCTGCTGCCAAGAAGTGATTCTAATGTTTGTCAAGTAACAATGGGCTAAAAACGGCAGAACTGGAAAGACTGTCTGGGACTCCATTTTACTTAGCTCAGGGCCTGCGTTCAATTCAACTTTCCCTTAAAGGGGAAGGATCCTGGAATAGTTGTTCTTTTATGATGTGACTGAAGTGTCAGGCTAGACTTTTGTACTGTTTTTGCAAGCATTTTTCTAGAAGCAACCATGTACTATTTATCCTGAAAATCCAGCAATTTGCTGAAAGCAGATATATAACAGAGAAGTTGAAGCCAGCAGATCCAAAGAGGCAAAATAAAAATAAATCCTTTTTAGCCCAAATGTTACTGATAACCTTAGTAGGTAAAATTTATTCTATGAGCATTTTTATTTGCAGGAAAGTCATAGTTTATATATTTTAGCTGAAAAAAAAGATTGATCTAATTTATTACATAAATGGAAGTCAATATTATAAAAACTATCTTCTGTACTTAAAAGCAATGGTCTCACCTACCATTATTCAGAGTGATTCTTCGGTACAGATAAATAAATTTAGTGGGTTTTTGTTTATTTGTTTGCTTTTATTGCAGATTGTAATGATCAGTACTCTGACTCTAAAACCAAATATATAAAAATTCTAAACTGGATATCCACTCTTCTCATTAGATTTTTTGGTGTGGAAAATAAATATGTTCTCATTTGAATCACATTTCATGTGATGCATTTTTTCCCTTCGTTTTCAATTCTTGGTCAGAACTATGTATTACAGAGTCATTTAAAACAGACTTGAGCTGGGCAATGACCAGATAAATTCATTTTGAAGAGAGAAGATGTATTCTGCTGTGCATTTTGGAATTATAACTTTTAGTCATATCTTTCCACATGCTGCATAACCAGTAACAAGCCACAAGATGGACTGTACTCTTGGGCATTTTTGAAGGGAAAAAAGTCAAGGACATTACTTCCTGGAAAATGTTTTTACATGAGGCAGAATCTATTTGTGTTGTTCCATGGAAACTTCTTTCTCACTAGAGCCCTTCCCCTAAGAGGGGCAGAAGCTGTGTCTTCCACCTTCTTCCCACCTTCCCCGGTGCCTGGAATGAGCTCCAGGGCTGTGGCGGTGCTTAATAGCTCTTGGTGGACCAACTCCTTTGGCAAAGAACCGAAGCGCTGGATACAAGGACCTCACACAAGAGGGCTTTCAGGCTCCATCTCTCCTGGATTAAGCTGCCTCAGACCTGAATGCAGCAAGTGAATTTCAAGGGAGAGAAGGAAGATTAATTTTCAGGCCCACTGAATCTCTGGCCTCTTTATAAGACCCGCCAGTCCTCAATAGAGCTTTTTGACAGGTTAGGAGAATTTTTCTGTGCGTATGGCAGCCTCCCGTCTAGTGGATCATGATGAAGTTTTGAGAGGGATCCTGGTTGTCTACATGGGCAGTGTTCTGCCACTGACAACTTGGGCTAACTTTCAAGTAATTAAGATTTCAACAAATGCCAAACGCCAAACGTAGGAGGAAGGAGGAAAATTCCAATTTTCAAGCATATCAATTTTAACAAGGTTGGTGTAGAAGAACAAGGGGAGCAGTGAGGTGGATTAACCCACAGAAGTTTGAAATTGGAAGAGCTTCAGAAGGTATCTACCGCTTTTGCCCCACTTTATGGGCAAGGAAATCCGGTTTCCGTGAGGAAGTAACTTCATAGTTACCTATCATATATATATATATCCAGAGTCTCACTCTATTGCCCAGACTGGAGTACAGTGGTGCAATCTTGGCTCACTGCAAACTCTGCCTCCTGGGCTCAGGCAATTCTCCTGCCTCAGCCTCCTGAGTAGCTGGGATTACAGGCATGTGCCACCGTGACCAGCTTATTTTTGTATTTTTAGTAGAGATGGGGTTTCACCATGTTGGCTAGGCAGGTCTTGAACTCCTAACCTCAAGTGATTTGCCTACCTTGGCCTCCCAAAGTTCTGGGATTACAGGGAGCCACCATGCCCAGCCTATAGTTGACTCTTAAACAGCGTGGGTCCATTCATATTTGGATTTCCTTCTGCCTCTGCCACCTCTGAGACACCAATACCAACCCTCTTCTCCCTCCTCCTCCTGAACCTATGTAATGTGAAGACCACAGGGATGAAGAGTTTTATGATGATCCACTTCCATGGAATGAATAATAAATATATTTTCTCTTCCTTATGATTTTCTTAATATTTATTTTCTTTAGTTTACTTTAAGAATACAGTATATAACTTACAAAATATCTGTTAATTGTCTATGTTATTGATAAGGCTTCCAATCAACAGTAAACTATTAGTAGTTAAGCTTTTGGGGAGTCAAATGTAATATGCAAAGTTTCAACTGTGTGAGTAGGGGTAGGATGCAGTGTCCCGAATCCCTGTTATCCAAAAATCAATTGTGTTTTGAATTTAGAAACGTGGTCCCCATTGTGAGGGTCAAACAAAACACCTCTGCAGCCTAAGTTAGCTTGTGAACTATAGTTGGAGACTTCTGGTTTACAGGGTGAGCTGGACTTGCATTCCGGAAACCCTGTCTCCTCCAGGCCTGCCAGGCTGTGGACTGATCAGCTCTTTAGGCACAGAGATCTTCATCTTAGCTCACTGACTACTAAGGGTCGCATCTTGAGAGATGAGTCATAGCCCCTTGGCACTGAGAAGAAGCTTGCTCTGAGGTTCTTTCTTTAAGTCAAGGCTGTCCAAGCTATGCCACGGGTTCTAAGAAAATGTCCCTGTCATCTTGGCATGGCTTAGCCCAGAGAGGTTTCCATCCATTTGTTCTGTTGGACAGGGCAGAATTAGAGCCCCTGTCCTGGGCACAGAGCAGGGGTGCAAGAGGAGCTATTGCTAGGTGACCATGTTTCCTATGTCCCTGGGATCCTTATACTTTTAGATAAAAATGTTTCCATATTATGTTGAGAAAAAATGCAGAATGCTACCCTACTTCCGGGGAGAGAAGGAACATTTTCTCCTTTTTTAAATGGCTTTCAAATAATGAAATGCCATAGGGTTTCTTAAATTATAAAATATGTTTTCACATTGTACAGATTAACAGTTATATTTCCACCCTCCAGACAAAAACAAACAAAACGATAAATACTAAAATAGTCACATCCAGTTGTTATCAATGCACGAAACTCAGTTTTTAAAATTCTTGACTCTTCCCTTGTTTTCTTCTTTTCCCTGTGTGTGTTTTTCCCTCTTCAGCTACTTCATATTCTAGTAATTCCACCTTCATAACTTGAACTGATGTTCAACAGACCTTGCAAGAGCATGTTTACTTTATCCCTAACCTAAGAGCCCTCTTTAATGGATTAAGCCTTTGTTTACTTTTTCAAAGAGACTGAAAATATGTTGAGAGCCCTGGGCTTTAAATCCACATGTGCCATCATCAACCAACCGTGAGACTAGGAGATTCCCTACCCTTTCTGGGATCCGTTTTCTCTGTGTGAAATGGCTGGATGGAAATACGCTGCAGTGCAAGCTAATATGAGAATGAAGGCGGGGAGTATGTGCAGGCAAAGAATCTGCTGCTGCAGCCTCCGTGGGAATAGCGTCTGGAACATGTATTTGCTGATTATGTGACTAAATTGGAAAAACAGTTCAATAGGTGCATATTGAAGAGATCGTCCGGAAGCATATTTATATAGGAAAGGTAGAATACTACATTCAGGATTTTATTAACATAACTTTTAAACTAAATTACAGCCTCATTCCTCTGGTTGATTCCCCAGGCCATTTTATCCTCTTCATGACTTTCTTATGGAGCCTGCTAACAAATTCTTTATATTTTTCCAATTGTTTTTCTAAAACAATTTTGCTTCATCTTTAAATGAAACTTAAAATAGACAAGAATTGCACTTATATACTACAATTTACAAGCAATTATTTTGTCTGTTTACAAATATTTATTAATGTGTAAAACGACTTATGTAATCATGATAAGCATTTTGTATTTTTACTTATTGAATCAATATTTAGCAACAAAATACCTTTTAAGCTTTCTTTTCTCTTTCAGAAATTTTAATGTCAGCAGAATGTCTCTCACAAGTTATCTCTTTAAGGTTAATACACCATAATTCCTAAAACACTGTCCTGTTAGTGGATATTTAGATAGTTCCTATATTTTAACCTTTTGGACCTGACTACAAATGCCAAGAGGGCAAAATAATCTTACTTACCATGTGTAACTGTTAAGTTTCAGTGCAAACCAAAAACAGCCTGGCTGTGGTGGCTCACGCTTGTAAACCGAGCACTCTGGGAGGCCGAGGTGGGTTGGTCACTTCAGGTCAACAGTTCGAGATCAGCTTGGTCAACATGGTGAAACCCTCATCTCTACTAAAAATATAAAAATTAGCCAGGCATGGCGGCAGGTGCCTGTAATCCCAGCTACTCAGGAGGCTGAGGCAGGAGAATAGTTTGAACCTGGGAGGCAGAGGTTGCAGTGAGCCAAGATCAGGCCACCGCACTCCAGCCTGGGTGACAGAACAAGACTCTGTCTCAAAAAAATAAAAATAAAATAATAATAATAATTTAAAGCAAACCAAAAGCACTGTAAGTATTTTAAACAGAAAAGGGCTTAATACAGGAATTTGGTGCTCACGAAGTCGTCATAAAGGCTAAGGGCTAAAGACAGAGGGATCAGAAGACTGTCAGGAACGACTATTTCTAAGAAGAGAACACTCCAGGAAGCTGGATTAGAAAGCTGCTGCTGCCACTGCTACCCCACGTCTTAAGACCTGCGACACTACAGCCCGGCCTGACAATGGAATGGCCCAAAAGCAAAACTAATGGCCTCCACGCACCTTCTGCTTTCCAGGTTTCATATACATGCATCTAACTTTTGGTACCTAGTTTGTACTGAGATTGCTAGCTGCCGGGGACTTTAAAAAATGTTAGTTCTTATGTTTCCAGCCTCTGTAGTAAAGAAAGGCACAGTGGAAGGAGGTAGGCATGGATGCTGAAAGCCTACTCACTGCATCCATCAGTGACTGCATCTCTGGCACCAAGAACAGTGCTTGGTATATGTAAAATGAGCATTTTAGCAGCTAGCTCTCTGCTGGGAAGGTGTATAGAGTCTGTCTAGGAGATGGGTGTGAAGCAATCTAAATGCAATAAGATCAATGAAAGAGTTTCTTGAGCAGTACAGCAGAAATGACAATTATTTGACTAGGAATACAGAAACACATTTTCTTCTAGACTACTATTAAACATTTATAACACTGAAACATAATTAGAGGTGAATTCAGACAAGTTTTTGGCTTATCTGTCTGCCTGCTTGTGTGCCATTAAGGCAGAAAGCTATCAGAAGGCCAACCATTTGTCGATGAATTTTTCTTATCCCTGTTGCCCCCACCACTATTTTTCAAAGACAACCTTACATACCAACTTCCTCTAATAGGACTCAGTCCCAGTTACGTGTACAATTTAGATAGCCTGGGATCATGAAAACATTGTGTTGAATTTAGTGCTGCTGTTACACATACCGGACTCTCAAAGAGCAAGATAAGACCTGCAGATAATCTCCTGTCAGAAAAGTTTTTTTTTTTTTTTCTGTCTCTTTGTTACATGAGCACTGCCAAGGTGAAGGAGAGGAGAGTACTAAATATAGAGGAAATATTTTAGCATCCTAGTTTATGGAAACTTTGTGAACACTTACCTAGCGTTGGCCTTGGGCAGGACTCTACTGACCTAAGTGATTGGTAAATTGTAACATTCTTCATGAGGTGGTCCTGTGTGTTACCCCAGCTGGTCGTCAACACAGGAAGGAATATTTGCCTAGGGACTTGACGTATGGTGGGATTTTAGCAGCTGGGACACGATGAGCAAATATCAAGGCAAGAAAGTTCATGGTTTATTCACAGATGGTGCTAAGTTCACTGAGGTTTTAAAATAAAGATTGTTTGAGAAGGTGTTATAAATTTATAAATTGAATTGCATTTCCCCCTAAAAGTCTTAACCCTCAGTGCCTCAGAATGCCACCTTATTTGGAGATACGGTCATTACAGACGTAATTAGTTAGAATGACACCATACTTCAGGAGGGAGGGTTCCTAATCCAATATGACTGGCGCCCATGTAAAATGGGAGGAATTTGGGCACAGACACACACAGGGAGAATGTCATGTCAATGTGAAGCTGGCTTCCTACAAGCCAAGGAGAGAGGCCTGGAGCAGATCCTTCCCTTTGAAGGATCAACCCTATTGACCCTCTGATCTTGGACTCCTAGCATTCAGAACTGTCAGACAATAAATTACTATCATTTAAGCCATCCAGTTTGTGGCAGTACTGGCAAAAGAATACAGGAAGAGCATAATAGGACAGGTGGTTGAGAAAGGCAACTTGGGGGCCACATCAAAAAATTTGGATATTTTGTATAGAAATGACATGTAGAGAGGAGAGAAGACAAGACTGGTCATTTGGGGGCAGAAAAGAGAAGGGTATACACCTTGTGTTCCAGGAAGATGGCATGGGCAGGAAGGGAGGCTGGGAGCCCTGTGGGCTTTCCTGTGGTCCAGGCAGGAGATGCAGGGGCTGGGCAGAGGCAGGTCGGTGGGACGGGAGACTTGGTTGCTGATGGACTTGAGTGTGCTGGCGGGGAGGGCGTGAACCAGGCTCAGGGGTTCTAGCCTGCCCAGAGCAAGGAGAGGAGGTTGCTGGGGCTTCATTTGGAATTCAGACTTTTGCGAAAAATAATCTTTCCATATGGGAAGTTCTCAGACGGTAGTAAGTTGGGAACAGACCCTCAAGGCAATGCTGGAGGTGTCTGTTCCAGAGTTGGCAGCTTTAGGGTGAAGCTGAAGCTGCCACTGTGAATAAAAGCGCCAGCTGAGTAATGCAGTGAGGGAGAAGAGTATAGAGTCTGCCATAAAATGGGTCCCTCAGGAGAGATGCTCAGAAGTGAGATGAGTGGGCCAAGCCCATGCATATTTTTATGCTTTTACTATGTATTGCCAAAGTGGTTTCCAAGGGACTGTACCAATTTATAATGCCACAAACTAGCATTGGACAAGTAGATATTTTCCCATTGGATTTTAAAATCTGTTTGTTTTCAGTACTTCAAGACATCCTGATTTGCTGGGATAAAACTTATTTCATCAAGATAAGTAAGTCTTTGAATGCATGACTTAATTTCCTGTATCAAAATGGAGCTGTGGCTCGTGTGCTTTGACGTTCCGTGCACCATCAGCCTCACCACCACTGTCACCATCGACAGCACTGCTGTGTTCACTGGAGAGCTGGGGCTCATCCAGTGTTCTGTGGCAAGTTGCCAGGGAAGTTGTCAGCCCATGGGAGTGATGAAAGTTTCTGTATCTGTCCCCTGTTCTTCCCAGTGTCTAGTTTATTCTAGGACCCTAATACATGAGGAACCTGGAGCCAGGCTGGTCGTGCGAGAAACTGGAGTGAGGTTGGTTGGGAGCTTCAAGGAAAGGGAGCAGAAGCTGAGGCAACAAAGGAAAAGAAGGCCAGGCAGGAAAGACCCTGAGGCAGTGATAGTGCCTAGAGCACAGCTTCCCTGACACCACAGTTCTATTCCACTGGAGTGTCTCTCGCAGACAAACAAGCATGAGAGAGTAATTTCATGGTTTCACACTCTCTTAGAATATTACCTGTAATTACCAGCCTAAAGCACTATCCATCAGGTCCGTGGTCCTGGACTGTTTTCTTAAGAACGCAGCACACAGCTCAAGCATGATCCAGGGGCCCGACACGGGTGCACTTGGAGGAAGAGGCTGAGGCTTGAGTGGGAAGGGACAGCACAGCCCAGCCTCACCGAGGGAGGCATTCTGAGAATGATTGGACTGGCATGCTGCTTGTTCTCTTATGCTGTGCCTCCTTCACAGCAGTCATAGGCCTAATTCACTGCCAGACACAGACAAATGCTCCCACCGTTGTAAACGCTACGCAATGCACTCACCTCTACTCCGACAGCAATTATGTCCATGGAGAACAATTTGTAGGGTGAACTTTTCTACTTGCTGTGAGGCTTCTGTTAGTCTTCACCAAGTGCAGTTATTATGATGTAAATGCTATGTTTTAATTAGTTTTTGTGTATCTGTTTACTCAGTCAGCAGCATTTTTCCAGGAACATGATTGGTGGATTTCCGCTAATGACATGCACATGTGCACATGGAGTGAAGAAGATGATTGATGGTCACACACGTGGCCAATAAAACATTTGATAAGCAATTTTCTGTTTTTAATAACATGAAACATTTTAAGGGAAGAGAAACGGGGAGGAACATAAATCTGTTTTTATAGAGAAGGAGATGCAACAAAACACCGTATGAGAAAGCCAAGTATGTGTTCAATAAAAATCATCGTCATAGGTGATTTCGATTATTCCAAACTAATTGACAGTCTCTAGGGAATTCTGTACCACAGTCTTTCTAAGAAAGAGACACACAGACAGTGTGGCTATCTTCTGATTCAGAAATTCCTCAGAACAAAATTCCATATTTCTCATTGCCCACCAAGATGGTGCCTGCAAATTAGAATTAGCCAAGACACCAAGGTAAAATAGGGCTGCAGATTTATTACAAAGATGACAGGAGATTTAATTTAAAACCAGTATTCCTCTCTGCTGCTGAGAAAGTGGCTTCCAGTGAATGGTGCTTGCTGGCTGACTTTAGATTTGGTGGAAGTCTTCCAATTGCTTCCAAAGGTACCCAGGCGCTTCCTGGAGCCTCGCTTCCTTAAGTAGGGCTATCTTTTGAGTAATACATCATCGGTGTGTCCTGTGCAGATTATTACACTAATATATCATTAGAGCAACAACTTGCCCTGGTGATGGATGGCTAGTAGAGTCTGGGAGGTGCCATTCACTCTGTGATGGACTGCTCCCTTATTCTGATATATACTCACTGTACTGCCCATGGGTCTTCTGTGAAGGGGAAGGAACAGGCTGCCAAGTGGGTTTTGCTTACAGAAGCATAAAGGAAGCTCTTTACATTGGAGGTTATATGTAGATCATCTCAGATGAAATTATGTAAATCCTTTAAAAAGCCAGGATCTTGGGTAACACTATTGAATGTTTGAAAGACAGTCGTCTCTGTAGGAGATGGATGCCTTGGCTATTGGAGCAATGATGGATTCTCTGTATTTTCGATGAATGTGTTACTCTTGGTATTCCACACACCCATTTTCAAACTGGAGCTCTAGTATCCCTATTTTCAAACAGGTGAGCACCAGTCTTAGGTAAGCAGGACGTTCTTCAAAGTCCAAAGTCCAACTCCATTTGTCATGAGCAGGGCTTGAATTTCTGCCTTGCTTAGTTGTAGATTACAGGCAGATCCTGGGGTTCAGAAAGAGGGGTGTCATATTCATTTATGGGTACCATTTATACCCCATCAAGTCTCTTGCTATCAATAATCATCCAGCATGTCATTTAGCAAATCAACCACTGTTTCCCTAAATCTTCATGCAATTCCTTTAAAAGGGGCAGTAGTGCAAGGCCAAACTTGGGGCATCTTTCTCCCCACTTTGGATATTGCTCTATAGCTATAGTTTAAGACTATTTCATGGGGTATTTTAATATGTTGGCTTGCACATTTTGAATACGTCTAAAACGATTAAGAACAGTAACCTTCTGGTACAGAGTGTTTTAAATTCTAAAAGTATAGTCACATCTTAATTCAATGTGGATGGCTCTCCTCACATCCTCCTATCACATAGATTGGGCAAATGCTACAGCCCCCATTACAGGGAAGGCACTGAGACCACGCCAGGGAAGGAGCTCACACCTCGTCCCTCTGTGCAGAGCCAGGGTTGGACATACTTCTCCATGGCACCAAGCCCCGCCTCTTCCCATTGTACCACCTGCCTGCCCCTTTCACCAATCAACCATTTCAGTATCCCTGAAACTTTTAACAATCCTTCAAAGGAAAATCCCTGGGAGAATCTGCCACAGTTTTGTGAAATAAAATCATGTGTAGGGTCATGTTGCCAGAGTCAATGGAGTTATTTTAGCTGAAACTAAAATTTCTAAAGTGAAGTAACCAGGGAGCTGAAAGCACCTGAAGGACCTAAAAGCTGCTGAAACCACAATTGGACTGAAATACATGCAGATCTAAAATCCCTGTTGTATCCAGCTAAAAATATATTCTTTTTTCACTTAGAAATATTCTTGAAACTTGACAAGCTGACATCATCCTGCTCTGCCCCTTATAAATAAATAATGCCCAAGTCTTGGACACCGAAGGCTCTGCTTCTGTTTAATTAAGGTGTATTAAGAGTTGACTGATCCTTTCTGTGGCTGGCTTCCCTGGATGGGATCCTGCCTGAGGCCATTCTCCCCTGCTAGGCATCACCGCCCAGGTATAGCTCATGGTACTCTAGGCTTACCACTAAGCTGTCATAAGGTGCCTGGGAATTTCTACCCGCTGGAAGTGAGGGCTCCTCCACTCTGATACATGACTGTTCAATGTCACTCCAGCTACCATCTGATCCCCACCTAGCTGAAAGAGAGCTGATTCACTTGGGCTCAGCATCTATGTCTCTATCCTTTCTCTCCTGACTCAGGCATGGTGGTTGCTTATGTACAGTAGGCAAAAATAATTTTTCCTTTAGCCTTCATAGTTCTCAGCTGGGACCCCCCTAACAAAACCAGATTAACAAAAGGAAAAACAGGGAGACATTTATTAATGTGTACACCTCATGTATGCATGACAGACACCCAAGGAATAAACAGTAAATCTCAAAGAGGTGACCTAGATCTCTGGCTTATATAGCATCTTCAACTAAAACAAAAAAAGAAGGGTGTAAGGGAGGCAAGTTCTGGGAAACTAAATGCCACTTAGTAAAGTTTGTTATGTAGAGTCTTTGGATGCTGCCTCCAGACTGATGAGGGTGTCAGGTTTCTGGTGAGTGATCAGCCTTTGTCCTTCTACAATAAGAGGAGAGGAGGGAAACCTTTAAAGTTATGTCCCACCTTTTAGCAAAAAGTGGAGAGGACAAAGAGCTTTTCTTGTGTCTGCTTTGCAGGTGCCTACAGCTCAAAATAACCCTTCTGCCAAAGTGGCATATTTTGGGGATGTCATATTCTGCTGCTTTCACTTAGTCTAGGAGGACCCAGTGCCCATGCCTGCAAAGGCAAACCTGCCATCCTGGAATGATTGTGGAATCCACATTTTGGTTTAGGTAGTCATTTAAATTTAACCAACAATTCAACTTCAATCCTTGGAACAAAGTTAATTTTACATCTTTTTTTTTTTTTTTTTTTTGAGACAGGGTCTCACTCCGTTGCTCAGGGGTGAAATCACAGCTCACTTCAGCCTCAAACTCCTAGGCTCAAGCAATCCTCCCACCTCAGCCTCCTGAGTAATTAGAACTACAGATGTGTGCCACTATGCCTAGCCAATCTTTTTAAGCTTTTTTTTGTGCACAAATGGGGTCTGACTATGTTGCCCAGGCTGGTTTTGAACTCCTGAGCTTAAATGATCCTCCTGCCTAGGCCTCCAAAAGTGCTGGGATTACAGGTGTAAGACACTGCATCTGGCCTAATTTTACACTTCTTAAGAATTATTACATATACATAGTACAAAGTTACAGGGTAATAATGAACTTTAAAAAATGCAGCAATGCCCCCATCTTCTCCCAGAGGCAAGCTGTTATAACCAGTTCTGTTTTAGTTATTTCTAAGGTTAGCTTCACAGCCCTCAATATTATGCATATACCTTCTTTTCTTGGCATATGAACTTTAAATACCTTCTCCACTGTTAGGTTTTGAGTCAGAAATTCTTTTGTCATTGATAACATTTACAAAGAGATCAAAATATGCACCACTGACTTACTACAATCCACCCTTAATATGGCTTGGCTGTGTCCCCACCCAAACTTCATCTTGAATTGAACTCCCATAATTCCCATGTGTTGTGGGAGGGACCTGGTGGGAGATAATTTAAATGATGGGGGTTGTTCCCCTACACTGTTCTCATGATAGTGAATAAGTCTCACGAGATCGATGGTTTTAACAGGGGTTTCCGCTTTTGCATCTTCCTCATTTTCTCTTGCCACCTCCATGTAAAAAGTGCCTTTTACCTCCACCATGATTCTGAAGCCTCTCCCGGCATGGAAGTATAAGTCCAATTAAACCTCTTTTTCTTCCCTGCTTTGGGTATGTCCTTATCAGCAGTTTGAACATGGACTAATACAAACTTTATTTGGTATTTTTAACACTTTTTGGATACTGCAGGGACCATACTGCTCTATCTCCCCCGTCCCATCCCTTGTGTGTTTGTCACTGATTTTTCTTCTCCGTATGCTCTGAATGCCAGGAGACATTGTTTTGAATGTTGCCTTAAACAGGTCATATTAATTTATATTTACTCACATGTTCATCCTTTCTGAAGCTCTCCGTTCCTTCTTGCAGTTCTTTGCTTCCATCCAGTGTGACTTTCCTTCAGCCTGGAGAAATTCTTTTGGTATGCTTTTTGTATGGTTCTATTGGTAATAAAAATCTCTCAGTTTTTATTTGTCTGAAAATGTCTTTATTTTGCCCTCATTTTTTTCTTTAATCCATAAAGCTTCTCTTTTGATTTTTTAAAAAATTGAGTATTTCTTAGGTATAGTTATGTGCATAAATCTTAAGTTCATAGCTTGATACATTTCTAATATGTCACCAAGATCCAGAATAAACACAGAGCATTTGTAGTGCCCCAAGACACCCCCTCAAGGCTCTAGCAGTTGTTAGTTCTTCAAAGGAAACTACCATTCAATTATCACCCTAGGCTAGTTTTGTCTGGCTTTGAACTTCATAGAAAGAAATCCAGAATATGCAGTCTTTTCTGTCTGGCGTCTCTCCCTGCACATTATGTCTGTGAGATCCACCCATGCTGTGGCTGAAACCACGTGCCATTCTTTTTAATGGCTGTGCAGTATTCCATAGAGTAGCTATACCACAATTTATGTATCTAGTTTACTCTGGATGGACACTTGGGTTCTTTCCAGTTTTAACTATTATGAATAATGCAGCTATAAACGTATTTATACACGTCATTTGTTGAACATTTGCACTAATTTCTCTAGCAATGAGATTGCTGGGTTACAGGGTTTACATATCTTTAGCTTTGGTGAATACTGCCAAAGAATTTAAGAACATGATTGTATCTCTTCAGGGATCCACCACCAATGTGTGTTCCAATTGATTATTCTCTCTGAAGCCTGCTGCCTGTAGCCTTCATCTTCATTATAAGAACCTTGGTCTCTACAACCTTTTATTTTAACCCAGGCATTCCTTTCTATTGATTCCAGGCCTTTAGATAATAACTTAACTCTTTCAACCGATTGCAAATCAGAAAATGTTTGAGTCCACCTATGATCTGGAAGGTGCTCCACCTCACTGCACCCCTGATGCCTCCCTTCCCCACACCACTTCAAGCTGTCCCGTCTTTCCAGATGGAACCTATGGACATCTTACATGTATTGATGGATGTCTTATGTCTTCCTACAGTGTATAAAACCAAGCTGTAGCCTGGCCACAACACATGTTGTCAGGATCTCTTGGGGCTGTGTCACAGGCTGTGGTCATTCACATTTGGCTCAGATTAAATGGCTTCAAATATGTTATGGAGTTTCACTCCTTTAATCAGCACCAGTATAGACGGGGTGTAGTGCTAGCTCTTGTGATTTGACTGTTTCCCTGATGGCCAAAGATGCTGAACTGTTTCAGACTCCACTGGGATGTCATCCTTTATGAAGTGCCTATGTAAGTCTTCTCAATTTTTTATTAGGATACCCCTTTTTTTTCAATTTGTAGGAGCTCTTTACATAAAGTTCTTTTTAAAAATTAATCTTTATCTATCCAACATCATAACAGTATTCCACTATGTGTTCTTCTAGAAGCTTGTCTTATTCTTCATATCAGGTCTCTGATACATCTTGAACTCATTTTATATATAGTATGAGATATAGCCCTTTTTTTTTCCTATATAGCTGCTGTGGTTTGAATGTTTATGTACTCTCCAAAATTTACATGTTGAAATTTAGTGACCAATGTGATAATATGGTAATCCCTCAGTATTTATGGGTAATTGGTTCCAGGACCCCCATATTAAAATCCAAGTGCTCAAGTCCTTTATATGAAGTGGTGCAGTATTTGCCCATAAGCTACGCACATGCTCCCACATATCAGATTATCTCGATTACTTACAATATTTGATAGATTGTGAATGATTTACAAGTTTTTGTTAGGTTGGTGCAAAAGTAATTGCTGTTTTTGCCGTCAAAAGTAATGGCAAACACTGCGATTACTTTTGCACAGCCAAATATGCTGTATTTCTAAACCGCCTCTACTTTTTATTGTTTTTTTCTTTTTCATTTATAATATCTAATACAACATGAATGCTATGTAAATAGTTTTCATACTGTATTTTTTAACTGGTCATTTCTTATTGTTGTAATGGTTATTTTTATCGGTTTTTCTTTTTTTCAAATATTTTCTACTTGAGGTTGGTTGAATCTGCAGATATGAAACTTGTGGATAGGGAGGGCTGACTGTACTGAGGTGAGGCCTTTAGTAGGTAATTAAGTCATGAGGACAAGCCCTAGTGAATGGGAGAGAGGCCTTCACACAGTGTTTGGCTTTCTTGCCATCCTGCCTTCTGCCACACGAGGAAGCAGCAACAGGACACCATCCTGCAAGCTGAGAACAGCCCTCACCAGATACCAATGGCAGCTCCTTGACTGGGACTCCCCAGTCTCCAGAACTATGATTTGTTAACTTTTTATGTTATTTCCACAAATATTAATCTGATTAAGCATTTTTCTCTAATAGGATCAATTTTGGCAAATTTTCAAGTAAGTTACGGATTTCGTCTAGGTTTCCAACTCATTTGTTTAGAAGGCAGTAAAGTAATATCTTAATTTAAATTTTTTTTGAGTTCCAATGGTTTTCATTAGTTATTTCTTATTGTATAAAGTCGTTTCTCCTTTTTTGATTATATTGGCTAGTGGCTTTGCAGTATTGTTAATAAAAACTATATTTTGACTTATTAATTAGACATATTGTTTTTTCTTTTCTACCTCATCAATTTCTACTTTTATCCCTATTGTTTTCTTGCATATTCTTTCTATGGATTGCTTTAGTCTCATTTTTTAGTTTTTTTGAGTTAGAAATTTAATTTATTTATTTGTATCCTTTTATTTAAAAATATAAGTATTTGAGGCCATACATTTCCCTTTAATAACTATTTTAAATGTGTTTCATACAAATAGATATGCAGCATTTTCATTAACATTATTTTTCAAAAATTTTGTCATTTCTACATTTACAGTTTTACTCAGGAATTATTTAAAAGAAGGCTCCTTACTTTCCAGACGGTAAGTTCTTTTTAAGTTCTATTATTATTTCTAGTCTTGTTGAATAAAACCATATTGCTTATAATATTACTATTTTTTAGAAAATTTACTGAATCTGTCTTTGTAAGTTAACATATGATTAATGTTTGTGAATTGCATTAGTGTGCTCAGGCTGCCATAACTAAATACCACAGAAGGGCTTATACACAATTCTGGAGGCTGAAAGTTTGAGATCAGTGTGCCAGCATGGTGGGTTTCTGGTAAGGGCTCTCTTCCTGGCTTGTAGATGGCGGCCTTCTGTCTGCGTCCTCACATGGCCTTTTCTGTGTGTGCACACTGAGTTGGTGTCCCTTCCTATAAGGACACTAACTATGCATCAGAGCTCTACCCTTATATGACCTTATTTCTTGTAACTTTATTTCCATAATGATCCTGTCTTCAAATACAGTCACACTGGGGGTTAGGGGTTCAACACATGAATTGGAGTGTGGGAGAGGAAGGCACAACCATTCAGTCCATAGCACAAGTATCCCCTTAGCACTTGAGAAGTACCCTACCCCACCTCCTGCATCCTCAGGAGTTACAGTCCAAGACTCCCCAGTGGATGCCTGAAACCACAGATGGTACTGAACCCTGTATCTTCTTTGTGTGTAGTATCAGAGGCAATCTGTCCTTCCATGTTTCATGCCCTGGTGCCTCTTTTCCACTTTTAAAAATATTATTTCTATTGGGCATCTTCTTCCAGAAGCGATCATTTCAATAGCAGTTGACCTGCTTTAGTTGGTATCCATTCTCCTTGATCAACTTCAGCTCTGCTGGGTGTGGCAGCAGCTTCTTTATCAGCAGATGCAGCCTCTCCAGTAATTTTTATATTTTTCAGTCCACACCTGAATCTGTGTAACTATTCCTTACTTGGAGTAAATGGCTTGATGTCACTCTTTTCAAGGGATCCCTTGCTGAAGCCTTCATGTAGGCTCAATAATTTCTGGCACAACATATTGTCATCATCAGTTGGAACTTTCATGTCTTCCACCCACAAATGTAATGCCTTTTCCTTCTTAATTAACTTATCACACACTGTGGCTGGAACTTTGGTGATTTGAGGTGTGACAGAAAAACCGGCATAACCTTCTTTTTTTCTTCTTTACAATTTAACCAATAGAAGATTCATTCTTACTGGAAATCTTAGCAACTTCAGCATAAGATTTTTGTTTTGTTTTGTTTTCTTATTAAGTTGAGAACTTTTACCTTTTCTCTTAAAGGAAGCACATCATGGCTTCTTTTGGCAAGTCTGAACTGCCAGCATCACTACTTTTGCATGTGAGGGCCGTTATTAAGTAAAATGAGAGTTACTTGAACACAAACACTACATCACAAACATCCCATCACAGCTGATCTGACAGTCAAGACGGCTATAAAGTGACCAGTGTGCAGCTAGTGTAGGCATCAAGGATACTCTGACAAAATGATGATTCACACCCCGGGTGGAATGCAGCAGGACAGCAGATTTCATCTCACTACCCAGAAAAGCATTTAATTTTAATGTATATATTATTTCTGGAATTTTCCATTCCGTAAGTTAAGACCTCCATTGGCCTTGGATAACTGAAACGGCAATGAATCTAATGCTGAGAGGGGCCCACTGAATTCTCTGTTTTATTGTATAAAGTTTGATATTGTGAGAGAGAAAAATAGAGATGAAATAACTCACCATATTATGTTTAAGTATTATACATACTTGCTAAGATTTTTTTGTCCCCATGATTTAACTTGTACTAAGAATGATACTTTAAAGACTCCATTTATTGGTGTGTTTGTTTCTGTCTCCTAATACCACCTGTAAAATACACTTCATAAAAGTGGAAGTGGTTGCTCTACCTTTTTCATCTGCAAGCGTTCATGTTTTTTGTCTTTATTATTAATTATGGTATTTTTTAACACTCAAAAGTATCCTTTGTTATATTTTACTTTCTTTTTAGCATGAATTCTACTTTTTTCTAAGATGAGGAATACAAGCCATGATTTCTTATTTTTTCTATTTGACTAGTATTCTTTCAACTGCCCTTCATTTCAGACTTCCTAAACAACGTATGTTTTGAGATGTATCCTTTATATACATTATAAGATTGGGTCTTGCTTTGTGAGAAAAGCCAAGTATCTTTTTCTTTATCAGGTGGGTTAAATCCATTCACATTTACCAATACTACTGATATGTTTGGTCTCACCTTTGTCATACTCTATAATTGCTAAATGTATTATGTAATATTTGCTGTGTTTTTGTCTCCACAGGATGTGTTTTAATTGCTTTTTTCTTTTAGTATTTAGGAGAGTCTGTTTTTGCTTGAATGCTTGCTTTAATGTACTTAATTCCTTGGATTTTTACAATTTAATTGTTTGCTGTCTGGTTATTCTTCTTTGATGGTATCCTTGACTCCCACTTAGTACCTACACAATTAAAAATGAGCTTGTTCTACTTTCTCTTGCCCTCTTCCTTGTGCCCTTATTTTTAGCTGAATTATTTCTGCCTCCTCCTATCATATAACATCTAGATATTACTTTTCCATCAGTTTTAATGTTACATCTATAATTAATAGCAGTTCTTTTACTGCTATTTTCTCCAATATTCTTTGAGTTGTTGCATGTTTAAAATATTTTCTATGGCTTTGATATTTGAAATCATGAAAAACAGCATGACTGGAAATCACAATTTTTGCTCATAATTTATTTCCTTGAGTTATTTGACAATGCTGTTCAATTTTGCTTTTCTTTGCATATTACTATTTAGAATCCTGGCACTAAATTCTTTTGCCTTTGTAAGCAATTTGATCCATTTGTTTGAAGAGCCTTTGAATATTTTTCTTTATCTTTAAAATCTAACAATTTTACTTAAATAGGTATCAGAATTCATCATTTTGGGTCAATTCTCCCAGGTACCCTGGGAGCTTTTTCCTATATAGGGCAAGGTCTTTCTTTTCAGAAAGTTTAACTGGAGTATGGTTTTCAGTATTAGTTCTCTTTCATTATTTGGTTTCCCGATTCAGGGACCCCAATAGTATGTATGTTGGACTTCCTTTGCCTGTCTTCCATTTCAATCACTTTCCCTCCAAATGTTTCTCTTCCTCCTCTTTTTTCTATTTTTTTAATCTCATTTTTTTTCTTCTCTGCTTTCTAATTTTCTTTTCCTGTATATTCCTCATTAAATTTTCATTCAAATATGTTCTCTCTCAGGCACCATGAACTGGAAATAGTATTTTTGATATGATGTTTGTCTTTTTAAATATTTCTTTTCTAAGTTTAGCCAACCCTTGTTTTACATCTTCTCTTTTTAAATCTTAGAAAATTTATTTTTCATGTTATTTTTTACATCACCAAATACTGGTTTAATGATACTTAATTCAGTTTAGAACTTTTTCTTACATTTTTCCTCTGTTTTATGGCTATTTGGGGCAGAGAGGAGGAAAGTTCCTATCAGGTGGCATACTTTGATTTTTGTTGTTGTTTGATTCTTAGAGGAGCTTTAAACATGAAGATTTCTTATGTTCCCATCATATGTGTACATGGTTGGTGGTTTGGGATAATTTACAAGACCATTCTCTTTTTATGTATAGTGCAGTGTTTTCAATGAATGGTTTCTTTTTGGGGAGAGAGTGTGCACACTTTGATTTTATTTTTATTTCATTTAGTCTTCCAGAGTCCTAAATTTCCTTTCTTGTTTATTTTTCCTTCATCATCCAGTCTCCAAAGTTTCTCTCTTTTCATTTTTCTTCCTTCAGAAACATTTTTTTTTTTCAAACTGCCATAGATGTCCTATGCCCACTTTTAAGTGTGTTTCCTCTGGTCAGCACTCTTCTCTACAAGGATTCTTTTTCAGTATTATCACACTTTCAGGGAACTTTCTATTTCTGAGGGATTTATCTCAATTCACCTTGTTCATTCTTATGCAGGTTTTCCAGAGCCTCTACCAGTTCTCTTAGCGAAGGTTTGTGGTAGAAATTCAAGAAATAATCTGCTGTTTATTTTTGAATTTTGATGTTTATTTTTCTTGTAATTAGAAGTATTCAGTGTTCTCTCTTTTTTAAAATTTTGCAGAAAACTTGAGATTTATGTGATTTTATTTGCTCTTTTTGTAATTTGCTCATGTTTCTGGGATATGTGTGGAGAGATTCTTATTTAAGTAGTCTCTGTTACTTCGGCTACCAGGAAATACTCTCAGTGAAATTCTAATTCACATGTATTCCCTCTTTAGCTTCTGTTTGTTCACACAAGACTGCTGTAGAAGGGGAAAAGTATATATAGATATAGAATACGTGAAGATATATTTTTTCAAAATTTGATTTGTGTAACAGTGAAAATATTTGTAAGACACAAAATTTGTATAAACAAATGTCATTTAATTAATTTAAGATAGACAATATTGTATATCTTTCTATTGAAAAAACTCATAATCAGATGCTTCATTCATATTTCTGTGTTTTGTGACATTTCAAATTCTAGAATGCATGTGAATCTAAAGTAGTTAAACTAGGTCTGAATATAAGATTTGTTAATATAATATTTAACATACTTTCTAGAGGTAGGTAACAGTAGTGGAAATAAAAAGGAATAAATAGGATTAGAATATACAATCTGTAGAATTTAACCTCGCCAATATTTTTTTTCAGTGTTCCATGCTCATAAATAATTTCTTAACAGTGACTAGAATTTTGTTTAAATAATATAATTACATTGCATAATGAGTCTTCCCATTATGCAGTAATAAAGACAACTGGGAACATACCTTGGAGAAAGTGCTGAAGTTTAATAAAGATTTAAATTATGGATTCAACAAATACAAAATAATAAATTTGAACCATATTGTTTATGTACTCAAGTAATTATTCTCCCATTTTCTTCTAATATCCCATTGTTACTAGAAATTTTATGCCTTATTAATCTTCTTTGACATATTCCCACAATGTAACATTACTATTAAACATACACGTTTCCATATACATATTGACATTCACACACAATAGGCGATTCATGAGAATTGTTACAAGCATTGATAGTGAGTGGTAGTAAAATTGATATACAATAGAGATAACAGACACGTTTCCAACCATATAATGGACTGTTTTCTAGCCTTATTCTAAATACATGAATTAGGAAAATTAAATGAAGAAATCCTTGTACGTGTAAAATATGTGAATAAAAGCTGAAGCGATATTTTTTGCATGAATCTTTGAGTTTGGCAGTAATTCAGATTAAAATGATTCTGAACAACACTGGACAGCCTGACAGTTTTTGTGGTGTTTCTTTCTAGCCACAGAGAAGTCTTGATTAAATGAGTCTTCCTTATGGACACTCATAATTCCTTGTGAGAGGTGTGATTAGTTTAATGTCACCAAAGGAAAGAGGTTAAACTTATTGATTGAAAGGCACTATCTATATGTGACATTTATTCTCTAACCATGAATAATCAAGTGTTGACTAAAGAATCAACTCACCTGATATTAAATCATAACTTTTCCTAAAATATTCAGAAAATGTATAGGCAATGATGAGCAGAAAGGAAATGTTTAGCTGCACGTCTTTTCTGTGATACTTTGGATTTTTTTAAGTGCTTTTATGTACACTTTCAAATGCTCTGTCTGGACTTATGTAAAATGAGTATTATCATCCCCTATTTGATAGATGGGGAATCTGAAACTAAATGACTTGATAAGATCACTTGGCAGCCTAAGATAACTGGAATTGGGGAAGTGGTCTTTTGTCCCATTAACCAGCATTCTCTCAACTATAACTCTCAGCTTCATTGCTTGCAAATTGATGTAGCACTCTCTACTTTGTATGTATATAGGAAGCTAGGACTAAATAAAGTATTATAACCACGGCATCTTTATTCACTTAGCTTCTAAACTGTTTATACTTCATAGAGAGGTTGTGAAATAAAGTGTGGAAAACAGAGTGAAGGAATGGAACTAATTATTGATCATTCAACTATGGAAGAGACATTTAATCCTCACATAAACCCAGAATGGCAGGATGGAGTTACCCTCATTTTGTGATGGAGCTGCAATGTGGATGCTCCATCAAAGAAGCAAAAGTCCTTGAAATTCTGGGCTTCTAAAACCATAGCTAACCATTTTTCAGTCAATAGAGGAACAGCAATTTTCAACGAAGGCTTCAATGTCTAAAATCATTGAGTGCATTTCCTTCCAAACTGCTTTCTGGACCAAATTTCACCTCTGCTCATAAGTCTTGATCAGATCAATATGAACCCAATGCTCACACTTTCTGACACATTCATCTAAATCATTTTTTTTTTCCACTCTGGAAAATCTATCTTTAAAACAGGGGCAAAGCATATTTTCCCAAGTCAAAATAGTGCACACAGAAAGTCATATTTTTTTGTCATATGTAATAGACACTTATTATTTTTGCCCAAGGAAGAGTCAGATTTGATTTCTGCAAAAGAAGGGTCAGTAATAAGAAGTTGATGAGTTTCAAATCTGTAGTTAGACTTCTTTAAGCAAGGTCAGTGCATACAGATCTGGCCCTTGGTCTGAAACCCAGTGCACATGAGCACACACACGCAAATGCACACATACATCACATACACACGCACTTGCACTTGCACAAGTGAAGGAGAATAAAAAGACTCATGGCCAAAAAAAAATAAAATAGACACATTGTTACAGCATTTTTAAGATGACTTACTTACACCATAATTTAGGCTTTAACATCAGTATTTCATAGAAAATAGTCAGAGAGGTAAAGACATTTATTGCTATTTCTTTTACACTATCCCAGGACACATGCACTGAAAGTTAAGGCTCGATTTCTGGATTCATAGCTTATGCATAGAAATATGATTCAGATAGATATTTGACACAGAGCATAACCCTTGATTTATCGGAATCGAATATATGCATTTTTCAGAGACAGCAATTTGGCATTTGAAAATTGTAGGCCAAGTAGGTTAGACAAGTCACGTTATTGCTGGCTGTGTTATAGTGGCAGCTATAATTAATATTTTTAAGTGGATCTCTCAAGGACGTTTTGGAATAATATTTTGATCTAAGTTTACAAGTATAAAAATCCTGTTTTCCCTACTGGTCGAAAAGCAAAGATCATTCAGGGACAGAGACACGTTTTCTTTTTGTATGCAGCATGCTCGTCTCACAAAAGATATATATACTTCTTGATATGCATTAAGTTTACTTTTCTGGAATAGTAGGGATTTAAATTTATACATAGGTCATAAAATAGCTTTACCAGCATACTATGTAGTTGGGTTAAAACTGGACCACTAAAATTTTGGAATTGTGGCTAGAATTCTTTTAATCAAGAAAATTCTCTGTGAAAAACCTTAATTTAAAAAAAAAGAAAAGAAATTATTTCCTGGAGATTGGACTTTGAAATTCTCATATATGTAATAAGCTGAAAATGGCAGGAAAAATGTACGTGTGTAGAAATATACCCTTGGGTTACAGCAGGTTGGGTAATTTAGACAGTTCATGGTGGTTTTTACTTCAACAACTTGATGAAAACTGTGTGTGTGTGTGTGTGTGTGTGTGCGCATGTGCGTGTGTTTAATTTTGATAAAATGGAATACGTTGTTATTTTAAATCTTTCTTAAATACAGGGTATAAATATGTCTTTTTAAAGCCTTCTTTGAATACTATTAGAATTCTGTTGGAATATTTATAACTTTAAAATTTTATGTTCAGTATAACTCAATTTATGTCACTGCTCTCTCTAAGTTAGAAACTTTCATTTTTCTAGTATCATTTTTCATCTTTCCTGAATTGATCCTCCAACTGCCTTTAGAGAGTTGGACTCTGGCATAAATATTGTCTTCTCAAGTCTCAAAAACCTGCCTTTGGGTCTGAGTGCATTTTAAATCTCCCATCCTTATTCCCTAGTCTGCCATCCCTAGGGCTTCATTATTATTTTAGCAATCTGACTTCCACAGGCTGTGAACATCTGAGACTCTAAGCCAGTTGTCTCCAACTGATTTGGCTCATTTACCCACTCCCCACAAAAATTTGAAAAACAACTTATCCTCTGAAATGGTTTTAATTCAACACCCAAATGCATTCATCATATATATAAAAGATGCAAATAGGTATAACTTCCAGAACATTGTAAGTTTTCCCGTTTTAAAATAAAATAATTTGATTATTCTTTTTAATGAATATAATAGACTCTGATAGCATAGTGATTTGCTATCCACCATGATACATTCAAGACGTATACACACTATATTTTAACATCTAGAAATTTTATGTTTTTATTTTTTCTATCTCAACTTGCATTATCATTCTACTTCTGCTTAGAATTTTCTCTATCTAATTTAGTATGACTGAAAGTCTGTTATTGATCAACCTGTAATTCTTTTTTTACAAAAAGTATGTATATTTTAAATTTTTTTTATTGCATTTTAGGTTTTGGGGTACATGTGAAGAACATGCAAGGTTGTTGCATAGATACACACATGGCAGTGTGATTTGCTGCCTTCCTTCCCATCACCTATATCTGGCATTTCTCCCCATGCTATCCCTCCCCAACTCCCCACCCCCCGCTGTCCCTCCCCTTTTCCCCCCCGACAGACCCCAGTGTGAGATGCTCCCCTCCCTGTGTCCATGTGTTCTCATTGTTCAACACCCACCTATGAGTGAGAATATGCGGTGTTTGATTTTCTGTTCTTGTGTCAGTTTGCTGAGAATGATGGTTTCCAGGTTCATCCGTGTCCCTTCAAAGGATGCGAACTCATTGTTTTTGATGGCTGCATAATATTCCATGGTGTATATGTGCCACATTTTCCCTGTCCAGTCTATCATCGGTGGGCATTTGGGTTGGTTCCAGGTCTTTGCTATTGTAAACTGTGCTGCAATGAACATTCGTGTGCATGTGTCCTTATAGTAGAATGAAGTATATTTAAAATTTTAAAAATTTATTGTGATTATAATTCTGTGTTAAACTATTCTGGCTAAAGCTACTATTAAAAGTATTAGTAATATGAAATTGATCAACACAACACATATAACTTTTTTATTTTTTTGAGACAGGGTCTCACTTTGTCACCAAGGCTGGAGTGCAGTGACAGAAAAATGGCTCCTGAGCTCAAGCATTCCCCCACCTCAGCCTCCTGTGTAGCTGGGACCACAGGTGTGTGCCATCATGCCCAGGTAATTTTTTTATTTTTTTGTGCCAATTGGGTCTCACCATGTTGCCCAAGCTGGACTTGAACTCCTGGTCTCAAGTAATCCTCTGCCTCGGCCTCCCTCCCACAGTTCTGGTGTTACAGGTGTGAGTCACTGCACTTGGCCCATATGTAACTTTTAAGTCATTATTAATTATATATAAAATTTTATTGGAAATATTACGCTTACTAAAATGGATGGGGATTTTCCCAGTTAGTTTATATATGCATGAGCGAATATGGATGAGAATGACATCGTTAAAGCACGACAGAGTTATCTTACACTTTAAAGTAGACGTAAGTGCTGAGAGCACCTGTTAACATAAATACATAGATAAAAGGAGTTTCGTGATAGCAATTCTTTGAAATTCTTCTGTGTTGCATGCCAAAAAGTATGCTAATTTAAATTTTTTATAAAATGAATGATCTCTCAGCTGACAGCTCTATTAATTTCTACTTCAGTTCTGTTAAAAGCAAAGGTTTGGGGCCATGTGCGGTGGCTCACACCCGTAATCCCAGCACTTTGGGAGGCCAAAGTGGGTGCATCACTTGAGGTCAGGAGTTCGACAGCAGCCTGGTCAACATGGTGAAACCCCGTCTCTACTAAAAATACAAAAATTAGCCAGGCATGGTGGCGTGCACCTGTAATCCCAGCTACTTGGGAGGCTGAGCTGGGAGAATTGCTTGAACCAGAAAGGGGAAGGTTGCATGCCACTGCACTCCAGCCTGGGGGACAAAACAAAACTTCATCCAGAAAAAACAAAACAAAACAAACAAACAAAAACACACCCACAAATGTTTGGAAAACATCTGAATTGAAAAAGAAATTGGAACTCAATCCTTAAAGTCATTCACTTTCTCAACAGTAATATGAACTTTTCCATTCACCCCTCATGTGGGTCTGGCACACTGCAGAGCAGCACACCAGAGAAAAAGATGCGTTTTTCTTTTTTCTGTTAAATGAAGAAGGGGGAAAGAAAGAAGAATCTACATCCTCAGGGCCTGTTTTAGGAAAGAGTAAGTGTGGGACTGACATTTTCTTAAAACCATAATTGGTTGTGTATTCCTTGAGAACCTCAGGGGTCTAATAACCCAGTCTGAAGATGGCTATTGTATGGCAAGGTGGGAATGTTCTGAGGTTCAAAAGCTTCAGCATGTAAACAAAAGGACTGGATTTGGGCAGGGAAGAGTTGGTTAGATAAGTCTGTGGCCAAGTCCCTCTTCCTTTTATCCCCTATTCCTCATTGATATTCAGATTTGATATGTCTGGGAGGCAGCCTGGGAATCTGCAGTTTAGACAGATTCTGGTGATTTTGTTGCAGAGAGGTTATAGATAAGTCACCCTTTGAGAAACTCTGGACCATGGGAAAAGAGATGGACTTTAGAATCACCTAGTCCCAGCCCGGGATCATCACTCTCTGTCTAGTAGCTGTGTGGATCTCAGGCCCACAGCTGGACCTCCCTAAGCCTCATTGTCTTCATGATTTATCATTGCGAGAATTTAGTGAAATAATGTAAGTAAGGCTGAAACAGTGTATGAGCATTTAGCAAATTCTTGGTAAGTATTATTTTACTTCTCCTTTTCTTCCCTAGTTTTCCAATCTCTTTCATTTCCTTACTTGAGGCAGGGAATATGTGACTTATATTTATCCTCTAGTTCTTAGTATTCAGTGACTTGAGAGAAATTTCTGAATAAAAGTTGATAAAAACAGAAATGATAAATAAAATAGAGCTAAATATCAGCTTAGAAACTTCCTTCTATATTGATAGAGATCTTTCCATCAATCATGAGGAAAACAGCATTAATTGCACCCAGTTGTTCAAGCAATTTACCTAATAAAACTAGTATCCACATTATATTTCTCCACCTTGTCCCCAAGGATAGAAGGATATAAAGGTTGGATATACCACATCTTTCAGGTTCTCAACTCTTCCCTTCTTAAGAAAGCAGTAAGTGCCTTTCAACAGGCTCTTATGAACTCTCAGTGAATACCCATCATTGTACACCATGGTCCAGGCACATGAGCTACCAAGGAGTACCAGGTACCCTTCCTGTCTTGGGAACAGTATGGCTTACCCTCCTCTAAGTCACTATAGTCTCTCCCTTCTGGGCGATTCAAGTTGTCCCTTAAGTAGCAGACTCTTGCATCTCACTCAAGAATAATGTTGAGGTCACCTTTCTTCTACCATCTGAAGATCTGAAATTCGCCATACTTGCTCAGAGATGAGGCAGTGATGTCACAGTGGCGGGGAGCACAGGCTGTAGATTGAGCTACCTGTGTTCAAATTCAATCGCTCCTCCTTTCCAGTTGACTTCCTGTCTGAATCTGAATTCTCCCAAAAGCAGGGCCTGAGACAAAGTCTTGCATCAAGGAGCTTATTTGGGAAGTAATCCCTGGAAGCAGAAGTAAGAGAACAAGGGAGTGAGGAGTATGGCTGCTTTATGGAGTTGGCCACTGGTGGGATAGCCAATGTTCTCTGTCCTACAGGGAACTTCAGAGGCGCCCTATGAACTATGTTTCCCAGTCAGCCACCTGTGCTCAAAACTCAGGAGTACTCCCATGAATGCTAATTCCTCACACTTGTGGTGTGTGCAGGTGAGAGCACCGGGTGGGTTGCAAACCACAATCCATACCCTGGGGCTGGAGGAGTCCCACAAGCATCAAGAGGTAATATGAGTTCTCAGAAACCACACCTCCACCAAGATCCTGGTACCTAAATGGTCTCAGTCCAAGATTTGGTGTCTTTTAGAACACCTCAGTGTTCTCTTTTAAAAAGTCTGTTCCCATCTTGACTTTCAGGTCCTCTGCCAGTCTTCATTCTACCCTTTCCCACCAAAAGATCCTCCCCTTTTGACAAAGAGAAGAGCAGTATGGGACTTACATGGTCACAATTGCGTCGTCATTTCACTGAGGGGCTAGTCATTTCACTTCCTGCTCGTCTCTTCACTTTCTTTGTAACTCTAGAAGCTCTTCGTTGACCTTAACATTGAGTAGGGGCCAGTGTTTCCTTCCATTCTTTATTGTTCCTTTTAGTCTTACCTCAAGAGTCACCTTCTTATTGAGAACAACCCCGACTGTCATTAAATTGCAATGCACACCTCTCACCACCCCTTCCTTTCTTCTATTAAAAAAAAAAATGGTACTTAGCATCTTCTAACGTACTTCTATTTACTTATTATATTTATAATTCATTTTAAGCTCCACAAAGTCAAAGACTTTGACTTTTGGGTTCACTAAGGTATCCCAAACAACTAAACAGTTTCTGCCACTTAGTAAATGCTCAATAAATATTTGTTGAGTGAATGAATATATTGTGAATGGTTCAGGAATATCCTTGATAGATAAAAGCAGGGTTTGACTTTCAAGAAGAATGTTGGGATTTCCCACAGACTGCAGCTCAATCAATGTAGTGACTCTAATCAATGAAGAAAGCTTTACTTGAATTAATAGCTTATCTTGAGAATAAAAGCTTGAAGAGAGATTCAGTTAATATTATTTTATGACCATTCACCATTAGAAAAAGATAAGGGAGCTAGCGTGGGTTGCTGGCTCCCTTCCCCATCCAGAATTAAAGATGCTAAGAAAGGAAGACTAATCTCTATGGCTTTGGAGAAGGAGAAAAAAGTCCATGAGGATCTCTAGAGACCAGAATAAGTTGTGACTTCTTGTGGGGAGAAAACAGGAATGAGGCTGAGGAGGAACAGGTGGTGGGCTGAGAGTGGGGGTAATTAAATGAGGCAAGAGCTGGTTAGTTGTGCTATTTTCCCTTTGCTGCACTGCCCTAGGTTGGTCATTGTCTACCACTGGTGTGGGACAGAAAAACAGCCGTAACAGCCCAGCACTAGAGGGTCAAGGGTGAGATACTAATATTGGAATAGCAGGGGGCCTCCTGCAGCAGGCAGGGGCATTCTTGATGGCCCTTCACCCTTTGCACACTTGGTGATTAAAATGAAGAGGGAATGTCTCTCTAAAGAGAGTAGAAATGTGCTGGAGGCAAAGAGTGGCCATGAGTGTTAAGTCCCCTATAAAGGGACAGCAAATAGGGCATCAAGTTTGGGTTGTGTCTTCATGAGCTCTAGTCCCTGGGTAGACTAGGGATTAGTTTCCTCTCTTTAACTCACCAGCAACAGGGCAAGCTATAACTTTGGCCTCATATTCCAGGATAAAAATTGCCTCTGGAAAAAGCTGATATTCCCAAGGGGGAAATGATTCCAAAGGCAAAGTTAACCAAATGCCCGAGGATACCATCAAATTAAAAAGAAAAGAAAAACTGAACAACATGTACTGGGTGGACAAGAACAAGCGGGGCAGAGTGATCAAGACTTTAAAATAAACGCAACAAGGATTGAAGGGGATATTGGTAGCAGGAAACAGGAGCAAGAGGAACTAAATGGAAATATTCTTTGTGGAAAATGTCATAGTTGAAATGAATCAGAAAATACAAGAATAAATGAAAGAGTGGGTGCAGTCGAATAATATATCAGTGATCTAGAAATCCAAATTGAGAAAATCCCCCAAGGCATTAGGAAAGAATAAAAAGATGAAAAACTACAATAGAAAAGTTGAGATGCAAAGAATAGTGTAGATATATATGTAAAAAGAGCATATATATGATGAAAAGAGAGCATATACAGATAATGTCCCAGAAAAAAGAGAAATATATATATGTGTATATATATATTTTTTTTTTAAATGAGTAAAAATTTTGCATAAGTAAAAACTTAAACATCTCAGATTGCAAAGGCTGATCAAATCCAGACTTTGTGAATAAGAACAAATCCCACACACTGCAATTTAAGACCATCAAAGGCAAATTCAAAAATCTAAGAGCTTCTGTGTAGAAAGAGCTCATGGTCTGCAGGCTAACAAGGATCAGATTGACTCTAGATTTCCCAACAGCAGTCTTGGAAACAAGAACTTACTTTATAGGCAGCTAAGTTATAAGTTATATGACTGTGAGGGTACAGTAAATATATTCTAAGACATAGAAAGCTGAGAACACATATTTCTCAAAGATTTTCTTTAAAAACACTCTTGGAGGATGTCATACAGTAAGAAGATAAATAGATTCAAGAGCATGTCATGAACCCTGTGGGAAATAAAAGTAAATAAATAACAAGATAAAATAAATAACCAGATAAATATTATTGAGATCTAAACGTTAAGAAACAAAAAAAAAAAAAAAAAAAAAAAAAAAAAAAAAAAAAAAAAAAAAAAAAAAAAAAAAAAAAAAAAAAAAAGAAAGAAAGAAAGAAGAAGGAAGGGAGGAACAAAAAGGAAAAGAAATCATATTCAATTCCTTCAGAAATAAAAATCTAAAGGACACTAAACTTCAAAAACACTTTCATTGAATTGACCTTGGATTTAGAAGTGATTAAGTTAATTAGATTTTCCGATTTCTTTAACAGTGTCTACAAAACACTCTTTCTTAGTGCTCTTAATGGAAGTTTAGCTTTTTAACCAGAACATTCAGGAAGAGCCTCTGGGAAGTTGGCCAAGGGTATTGATACCTGCTGTTACCTTTCAATACGTGAATTCTCTTCACATTTGTCCAGGCTGCAGTGCTGGGAAAAGGAGTGGTGGGAAACAGGTGAGGTAAGTCTTTCAGACTTCAGAGGCATCTATATAGCAATAACGACGAGAAGGGACTAGAGCGATTGTCCATTTTTCCTTTGTTCATTTGATTTCTGGCCACACTGTGTTGACTGGAAAGCTGTGTATGGATTCAGTCCCAGCACCTCCACGCAGAATGGAGCTCTTGGGAGTGCTTAGCAGGGGGGTGGCTTCTGGTACTAACTAACAGACTCTGTCAGAGTTAATGAAGGCACTCCAGCCACAGAGAATATGACTGACAGATCAGCCTACCACAAAACGAGACCTTTCATGTCATCAGTAGGCAGTGCACAGTGCGCTAGGCTGTGAGTCAGCCCTCCGGGTCTTGGTCTTGCCTAGCCTGGTGTGAATGCTGGGTAAAGTGTTGCAGCCAGCCCAGGTCTTAGTGTACACATTTGCTAAATGAAGGCATTGTACAGATCGAGCTCCAGGATCTCTTCTAGCTTTAATATCCTCAGGCCCCACAAATTGAAGATGAGATTTGGGTTTAGACTGCATTGCATACTAACAAAATGACTACACTAACTTTGGGCTGAGATGAGATCTAGATAATCTCCCATCTCTGATGTGTCCTATGAACTCAAATAATGAAAGCTACGATTCGCTGAGCTCCTACTATGCACTCTGTACTTGACATTCACCATTCTGTTTAATGTTAACATCAACTTTACAAAATAAACAGCAAGGCACAGTGGCGCATGTCTATAATCCCAGCACTTCGGGTGGCCAAGGTGGGAGGATCACTTGAGGCCAGGAGTTCAAGACAAAAATAGATGACAGTCTGCTCATTTTTCAAAGAGGAATTGTGAAGTTTGAAATGGGAATGAGTAAGACAAGTGTCAGAAAAAGGACTTGAACTCTAGGCCCAGTGAATGACAATGGCCCTGATTTTCCCCCTGCAAGTAACTTGCACTTTCCCCTGCCTGGTGTGGATTATGTTCTGCTGTATAAAAAGTCACCTCAAAACAATGGCTTATGACCTTCTACAAATGAGAAATACAGGAGTGGATCTATGGACTGTTCTGACTTGGGGTCTTTCATGTGGTTCAGGTAGAGGTTGGCTGGGACTGCAGTCATCTGATGACCTGACTGGGGCTGGAGGAGATGCACTCTAATGGCCAGAAAGCTGGTGCCAGCTGTTGGTGGGAGGCCTCTGTCCTCTCCCCGTTGGCCTCTCCACAGGGCTGCCAAGTCCCCTCACAGCATGGCCTCTGTCTTCTCTCAGACCAAAGAATCTAAGAGCAAGAAAGCCAGGCAGAAGGCATATTCTCAATGACCTATCCTTGAAAATGACATAGTATCCCTTCCACCACATTCTTTTCAGTAAAGGCGAGGCACTAAGATTGGTCCATATTTAAGGACAGAAAAAGTAGACTCCAGCATTTAAATTAGGGGGGATGTCAAAAAAAGATTAAATATATATTTTTAAATTCAATATTTTTCCAGTATTTTTTAAATTGTTGTTAAAAAAACACATTACATAAAACTGACCCTCTTGTGTTTGAGTGTATAATTCAGTAGTGTTAAGCATATTCACATTGTTGTACAACAGATTTCCAGAATTTTTTCATCTTACAAAACTGAAACTCTGCACCATGCATATGTTTTAAAGTCAGCACAGGTAGACTCGATTAACAAAACCTAAGAAACAGAGGGTGGCACTGTTGTTTTACTCACCTTTATGACTCTAATGTGATAACAGCGTGTGATCCATACAAGAGCTCAGAAAACGTGCTAAGTGAAATGTAAGAGTCAGACAGATAGGAGATGAGGGGTATTGAATCCAGAAAGCCAAAACTGTGTCTCTCATCTCATTCACACCACACTCCAGTGTGCAGCAAAGGGGCCTGCATGGTCCTTTGTAATATTTGTGGTGGTGAACTTACAATGCGACATCAGCCATGACTATTTGAATGCTTTGGTCTTAACGTCTTTAATATGGTTTGCTTCTGTACCCACCCAAATCTCATCTTGAATTGTAGCTCCCATAATCCCCATGTGTTGTGGGAGGGACTCCTGTGGGAGATAATTGAATCATGGGGACAGTTTCCCCATACTGTTCTCATGCTGGTGAATAAGTCTCATGAGATCTGATGGTTTTATAAGGAGTTCCCCCTTTTACTTGTCTCTCATTCTCTCTTGCCTGCCTCCATGTAAGACGTCCCTTGCTCTTCTACCATGATTGTGAGGCCTCCCCAGCCATGTGCAACTGTGAGTCCCTTAAGCCTCTTTCCTTTATAAATTCCCCAGTTTATAAAAAAAACAAAGTATGTGTTTATTAGCAAAGTAAGAATGGGCTAATACAATATTTTTTAAAAAACTGTATGTAAACAACAACCAAAAAAGGTATGAAGAAAGGACAGATTTAGTTTTAAACATAAGATGTCAGAGTTTATGACCTGACGTGCAAGTTTAGTACTATTATAATATTATTTTGTCATGTTCTATGTTTTTGCCCCTAAACAAAATTGAGATTCAAGGCTGCAGTTTTAAACAACAGCCATATTTTCAGGTTATCAAAAGAAGAATCAGAGATCAGTATTTACAACTGGTGTAAAATGGATATTCCCTCATATGTGCATATTTCATGCAAAGATTTTATAAGTATTCTGCCTCTGTGATTCAGATTTATTTATTTCCAGGGTTTACATTTGAGAGTAACCTTTATATCTACTGTAAGGTAGATTTATATATAGAGAAGTATATTTTTCATACAGCTCATTTATTAGGCTGTAATGTATTATAATGTATCCATACACAGAGAAAGAGAGACTAATTTTTGGTAAAAGCTTAAAAATGACCAAAAATATCCTTTTAAATTTCTCTATTTTTCTCAAATATTTTTGAGTTTACAATCTAGTTTTTAAAAATTCAGATAAACAGGAGACAGTTTATGGTACTTTAAACCTGGCAGTCGACCATAAAATAAATTGTATTTAGTAAATTTCAAACCTGCTTATTTTGTATATTTGTAGATGATACATTGTTTCAGTGAAAACAATTATTTTTTTAGGAAAATGAGCAGACCAAAACATTCTGTATGCACACATTTGATTAGATTGTTAGAACCAACTCCACGATAGTCACACCTAGTCACATACTTGGACATTCCCATCATGAAGATAAAGCACATCCTCCAGGTCCTAAACCTTCAGTGGGCTGTGCATTTGAGAGCATTCCACACCAGTAATGCCCAGTGTGCTAGCACTGCAAGGAAGAAAACAACGGGTTCTGAAGTTAGGTATAACAGGAGCCTGCTAAGCACTGCTTTTGCTGCTAGAATAAGAGCCTCTAAGTGTTATTATAATGATTTTGATGCATAAACTCCCCAACCTCTTATTTCAAACACTTTTTTAAAGGCATTCAGTAAGGAAAGGAAATAAATATGGGGATTATTTAAAACTCTTTAAGTGGCACTAAAATATAGTCCCTTAGGCATTTAACACAGCAAATAATTTAGCATGTAATGAATAGAGCAGCCTGAACAAAAAAGTGGGGCATTTTTTTTGACAAGGTGAGCATTCCTGCGTCCCAAAGAAAGGTTACATAAAACAAAAGCTTCTAAAAATGTGAAGCGCAGGCAATCCACTTGGGTCACACTTGTCTCACTTGACACTGTGTCCTATAAATTTCTAAAATATCAGAGAAAACAGTAAGTTTGAGTTTGATATAGGTCAGTTTTCTATTCTCTCCATCTCCTTTTCTAAACACACTACACATTTTTAAATTAAAAGTAATATAAACATATTTAATTAAAAATTGAAAATAGAGAAAACCACCCAAGTCATACAACCCTAGCAAAAAACCTAACCCCACTTTGGAATATTTCTCTCACTTCTTTCCCTTGTTGCCTAGATTCACACACACACACACACACACACACACACACACACACACACACAACTATAAGTTTTCAGGATTGCATAAGAGTTTTTTGAGTCCGGGCGTGGTGGCTCACACCTGTAATCCTGGCATTTTGGGAGGCTGAGGTGGGCGGATCACTTGAGACCAGGAGTTCGAGACCAGCCTGGCCAACATGGTGAAACTCTGTCTCTACTACAAATACAAAAATTAGCCAGGTGTGGTGGTCCACATCTGTGGTCCCAGCTACTCGGGAGGCTGAGATGGAAGAACAGCTTGAACCCTGGAGGCGGAGATTACAGTGAACCAAGATCACACCACTGCACTCCAGCCTGGGCAACAGAGTGAGACCCTGTCTCAAAAAAAAAAAAAGTTTATTCAATTCTTCCCATACTGCTCAGCATATAAATTATCTTTAGTTTTTCTAAATTATTAATATTCTGTATTGTATATCTTTGTGGACACAGGTTCTCTTCCTCTCTCCCCCTTATCCATATTTAGAATTGTTACTTTGGACTAAATTTCAAGTAGAATTATAGAGTCAAGGAGTGTGAACATTTAAAATTTTAATACATAGGCTGGGCGCAGTGGCTCACGCCTGTCATCTCAGCACTTTGGGAGGCCGAGGCGGGCGGATCATGAGGTCAAGAGATAGAGACCATCCTGGCCAACATGGTGAAACTCTGTCTTTGCTATCAGAAAATTGCTTTCCAAGGACATGTACCATTTTACATTGTCACCAGTAATGCATGAGTCTGTCCATGGCACCTCACCCTCACCAACAGAAGAAAATTTAAGTGTGCCCTTATATTAATGGTGCTAAATGGAGCCAATTCATTTAGTACACTTGTATGAATTATCTGCTAGCAACCATGGTTGCTGTCCTTGAGGGACTTACCATCTAATATGAGGGAGACAGGAAGTTTCAGAAGTGATGGCCACCTGGTAATTCGTGTGTGAGTCTCCCTCCTCCCCTCCAAGGGAACCCTTCCCAAACCCGCCAGGCTGAGCAAGGAGCTCTGGCTTGTTTTCCTTCTCAAGGCTGCCCCCTGCTGAAAGGTTGGCTTGTGGATTTTCTCACTGTTTCCAGCTCTATTGAGGAGGAGGAAGGGGAACAGAGCACCAACTCCTGTGGTCAGAAGAGGACATAGATGCTCCCGGCTGGATTCCTTTGCAGTGTTCCAGCAGTCCAGCTGCCTGCGTAGCACACAAACCCACCCATGAGCAGGTGCATTCCTCTCCAAACCAGTTCCTCATTTTTTAGAATAATCCAGTGCAGATGCAGATTGAGAAGGAGATGGCTTCCTTTCCTTGGCCCCACTGTTCTAAAGAGTGGTATTTGCTTCTTTCCTGACTCTCTCACCACTGCCTAAGCAAAGAAGATGAGGGGCGGTGCTGCACAGATACGGAAGGAGAATGAAGTTGACATGAGGTTACTGAACAGAGATTCTGCATTTCATGTTGCAGTTCCGGGAAGTAGAAGAGGCCCTAACAGTTTGTATGCTTGGTTGGCTGAAGCATGGACCAGAACTGGCCCACAGTGAGTGAGTTTGAAATGCAGGAGCTGTCTTGGGTTAGTGTGAAGGAAGAGATTCAAAGACTTGGAGAGACCAGAATATGAGCATGGACTTGTCCCTTAAGATCTACTCATGCCCACTGGGAGGGTCCAGAAAACATACCTCTCATGACATCTATAAGAAATAAATTTGTGAGGGGAGCCCTGGCATGTTTGCAGAGCTCTGTGATCGCTCTTCTCTGCCAGCCAGACCTCACAGCAGGAACTGCAGTCACCATGTGGGGAAACTCATACAAGGGAGTAATTGGATCCGGGGTGGCAGGAGCCAGGTGGTGGCACTCAACCCCAAAAGGCAGAGGGGCCTAGTGACCGTAGAAGATGGCAGCATTCCAGCAGCAGTCAGAATGAAGCAATCAGAATGCAGCAGTCTGACTTGAGCAGAACTTTGGCATTGCCAAATTGATCGACCATGGTGATCCTAAATGTGAAATGGATGTAGAAAACCTACTAAATTCCCACCTGAACTGTGTAAAACAGAAAAGTTTTAGGTAAAGTGAATTAAAGTCTAATTCGAATCATAAAAACAGAGTTATGGCCCCTCAATGAATCCCCAGACTTGAGCCAGTTTACAGACCCAAACTCCCTTGAATAAAAAGGAGGCTGAGTTCCCTTGAGGAGGGACCCAGGTACACTGCCAAACACTGATACTGTTCAACTTAGTCCGGCCTTTCACCAGGGTGGCTGTGCACTGGGGAGGAAGAAAAAACAGGTTTATCAGGGGCTATGAGACACGGGCTCTGAACTGATACTGATTCCCGGAAACCCAAAAAGTCACTGTGGTCCACCAGTCAGAGTAGGGGCTTATGGAGGGCAGATAACTGATGGAGTTTTCACTCAGATTTGCCTCACAGGGGGCTTACTGTGTCCTCAAACCCAACCCGTGGTTGTGTCTCCAGTACGAGAATGCATAATTGAGACGGAGATGCTAAACAATTGGCAGAATTCCCACTGTGTGGGCTTAGAAATCACTGTGGGCTTTGGGCGACCTTGGGCAATTTCCCTAACTTCTCTTTGCTCGTCATCTGTGAGATGAGTACACCAGTCTGGTCCAACTCACCAGAGTACTGTGAGGAGAAAGTGCATTAAGATGTGTATAGCTTTCAGCTAAGCATTGTTTCAACCACCCACGTCCTCCATGGAGCCTTCCGAAACGAATCCTAGACGTATATATCCTTGTATCCATAACAATTCTAGTATGTGTCACTAAAAGCTAAACTATCATTTAAAATACATTACCACAATACCATTACCATCTTTTTTAAATTAATGATAATTCCTTAATCTTAAATATCCAAAGTTTGAATTTATCCATTGGTTCATAATTATTTTAAAGTTTTTTGTTTGAATCAAGATTCGTGGAGGATCTATGCTTAGCAGTTCATTGATAAATCTCTTAATTCATAAGTCTCCCTCTCTCTCTCCTCTGTGCAACTTATTTGCTGAAGAAACAGAATCATTTGCCCTCTAGAGCTTCCCTCATTCTAGATTTTGATGACTGCATCCCCATTTCATAGTTTAATACTTCCTGTGCTCCTTGTATTCCCTGAAAAGTTATAGTCAGGGCTAGAGGCCTAGTCAGATTGTGGTTCAGTTTTGAAAAATATATAGTCCATGTTTAACCACCAACTGAATCATTTCTTAGGCTCATATTATCCTCAATTTAGCCAGTGGGAGTTCCTTGAAGCTGACTCCTGTGCCATTATTTTCTATCAGTTTTATTGAGGTGTAATACATGTATGATAAACCACACCCACTGCGAGTGCACAATGTGATGAGATTTAACAGATGTATATACCTATAAAGCCACTGCCATAATTAATATATAGAATATTTCCATCAGAATCAAATTTTTCCTTATGTCCCCTTGAAATCCATTTCTACTCCCTCCTCTGCCCCCAGGCAACCACTGATCTAGTTTCTGTAGCATGGATTTGTTTGATTTTTCTTGAACTTTATCTAAATTGAGCAACATAGTAATATTCTTTTGTGCCTGATTTCTTGCGCTGAGTGTCATGATTTTGAGATTCACCATATTGTTCCATGTAACAATAGTTTATTCCTTTTTATTGCTCTGTACTATTACATTGTATAGATATGTCACAGTTGGTTCATCCATTTATCTACTGAAGGGCACCTGGGTGGTTTCCACTTTTTGACTATTATGAATAAATCTGTTAGGAACACTTGTGTACAAGTTTTTATGTGGATATATGTTTTCACTTCTCTTGGGTAAATACCAATGTTTAAAATGATTATGTTATAGAGTTTAAGTTTTTAGGAAACTACCCCACAGTTTTCCAAAGCAGCTATATCAATTTATACTCCCACCAGCAGTATATGATATTCCAGTGGCTATACATCCTTTCCAGCACTTGGTTTTCAGCATTTTAAATTATAGCCATGCTACAGGTATGCACTGGCATCTCATTTCCCCCGACGACTATTGATACCAAACTTCTTTTCAGTGCTTATCTTCTTTGGTAAAACATGTGCTCAAAGCTTTTGCCCATTTTATTTGAGATTTATTTATGTCTTTTTATTATTAAATTTCAAGAGTTCTGAGTATATTTTAAATACAAGTCCTTTAAGAGGTATATGTGTATATATATAATATGTGTAATGCTATATATACTGTATGTTTTATGATGTGTTTATACATCTGTCAAAGGACTTGTATTCTCTTTTTCTTTATTTCTCTCTGTTCTCTCTCTACGCACATACATACACACACACACATATATATATTTTATATATGTAGTATTCTGTATGTAATATTTTCTCCCATGACATGATTTGCCTTGTTGTTTTCTTAGAAGTGTCTTTTAGATATTAAAATTTTTTAAGTTTGATAATGGCCAATTTGTAACATTTTTCTTTACAGGCTACGTTTTGTGTCCCAGCTAAGAAATCTTTTCCTAAACCAAGGCCACAAAATTCCCCCTGTTTTCTTCTAGAAGTTCTAGATTTCACATTTAAGTCTTTGACTCATTTAGAGTTCAGTTTCATAAGCGGTATGAGTAAAGAGTCAATGCCCTTTATTTATTTATTTGGATACATATATCCCATAGTTCCAGCACCATTTGCTGAAAGATTTTCCTTTCCCACCAAGATTGCCTTGGTAACTGTCAGAAATCTGCAGACCACACAGGTGAGTGTTTGCTTCTGGCTTCTATTGGGTTCCACTGATCTGTGTGTCTACCCCTTTGCCAATGTCAAACTGTTCTCACAACTGTAGCTTTATAGTAAGTACCCTATCATGTACTTTAACTTTCCAACTTTGTTATTCTTTTAAAAATTGTTTTTGCAATTCTAGCACATTTCCATATACATTTTATAAACATCTTTTTCTCAAAAAAAAAAAAAAAGGTCTGCTGGAATTTCAATAGAGATGACACTGACTCTACTATGTTCTAGAGAAATAATGTCTTAATAATAGTAAAGCTACCTACCTGAACTAGGTATATCACTCTGTTTATTTAGGTATTCCTTAATTTCTCTCAGCAATGTTTTGTAGTTTTCAATGAAGAGGTTTTGCATATCTTTTGCTAAATTTATTTCTAAGTATATTCTGCTTTTGATTCCTTCATAAATAGAATGATGCTTTAAATGCTTTTGAGTCCTTTTCTGCACCCTTTTAGCATGCTCCCTTACTGTTAATGTTTGATTGGTAGTTTTTCTGACAGAGTGAGATATAGTTTTCCTGTCCCAGGCCTGGAATAAAATTATTTTTTTCTGAGAGTAACTCTGGTTACTCTCAGAGTTTTGTCTCTAGAATATGTCCCACTAATGGTGTACAGTCCATGTACTGAGTTCAAAAGTCACTTGAAGTCTTATCTGTGTGGTTATTTTACTCTTTTAATATAGTGTTGGGTTTATTTGATTCCATTTATTTCTAATTTTAAGGTTGATCTTCTCTACTGATTTAATTTCAGTTTTTTAATATTAACAGCTGAAAAGCCCAAATTATATGGTCTTAAAGAAGTCTTGCTTCCCCATGACCTCCACTATCACTCATGCAGGGATTATTTTTATTAGCCTGTGCATTTTCCTTCTGAAAGTGTTTCTTATACATTATGGCTTCCTCTTTCCCCGCCTTTCTTTTACGACTTTAGCACCATACGTACACTGCTCTGCATCTGCTTTTATCACTTAAAAATATACCCTGGTGATTATTAGATATAAGTATATAGTCATCCCTCAATATCTGTGGAGACCAGGGCCTCCCATGAGCACCAAAGTCTGTGAGTACTCAAGTCTCTGATATCAAATGGCTTAGTATTTGCGTATAACCTCTACACATCCTTCCACGATTACTTACAATACCTAATATAATGTAAGCACTATGTAAATAGTTGTTATGCTGTATTGTTTAGAGAATAATGTTAAGAAAAGATCTGTCCATGTTCAGTACGGATACAGTTAAATATATATATATATATATATATATATATATATATATATTTTTTTTTTTTTTCAGTCCACAGTTGGTTGAATCCATGGACACAGATCCAGATCAGAAGGCAAACTGTATAGATGATTTTCTCATTCATTTCCACAGCTCTATAATACTTCTTTGAGTGGGTATACCAGGAGGTTTTCAACTAGCCTCTTGCTGAGGGACATATAGGTTGTCTTACATTTGTAGCTATTACAAAGAATGCCATGATGAATAGCTTTAGCTATAGGATATTTTGCATTTGTGGACATACCTCTTCAAGGTAGATTCCTACAAGAGGGATTGTAGAGACACAGGTAAATGCATATGTAATTTTGTTAGATATTGCCTAATGTGTTTAATAGGCTTACCACAATTTTGTACTTCCATTAGCAATATGTAAAAAATGTCTGTTTAGCAATAGCCTCACAAACAAAAACAATGATTCTTTTAGATATACCTAGAAGATTTTCTGGGACCACCACGTTTTTCAAGGTACACAGTAAACCCTGAAGATATTAGTTGCAGTTAAAATAAACTGGTGTGTATTATCCAGTGAGGGAGTGTCGTGTCTAGTCTGTTTGTGCCGCTATAACAAAATACCTGAGGCTGGGTAATGTATAGACAGTAGAAATGTATGTCTCACAGTTCTGGAGGATGGGAAGTCCAAGATCAAGGTGTTCATAGGATTGGTGTCTGGTGAGGGCTGCTCCCCGCTTCCAAGATGGCACATTGTTGCTGCTTCATTCTGATAGGAAGAACACTGTGTCCTCCTCACGTGGTGGAAGGAACAGAAGGGCAAGAGGATGCTCCCCTTAACTTCAAGTACTATTAGAAGGGTGCTAATCCTACTCATGAGGGCATCACCTTCATGACTTAATCACCTCCCAAAGGCCACACTTCTTAATACTGTTGCATTGGGGGTTAAGTTTCAATATAATTTTTGGAGGGAACACCATCATTTGAACCATAACTGGTGGTTAAAACTGATCCTATTTAAATCATATAATTAAATACTTGTTATTTTCACATAAATTATCACTATAACTCAAAAAATATTTAATATTTTCAACCTCTTGGTAACAAAAAATAAAATAAGCCAGCTGCTGGACAGATTGGGTCTGGGTAATAGATCATTTTCACTTTAATTAAATAAGTAAAAAAGTTTAATCATGAAGTACTTTGAAGTTAGTGGCATTATTGCTTTTTATCTGATATTTATTTAATTATGCCCAAAAGCCAAATACCAGACTTTGACACGAGCATATAAATGCATTTACCAAAGGATGCAATGCCTTTTTTTCTTCCTGCTGTAACTGACTTGTAATTCTAGTCACACATCAGTTAATTATTATGCATAATTACTTATAATTTTAGTTATATGTTATTGTATTAATATAAGTTAAGTAATGAGATGTGGCATATTGACTTATCTTGTTTTAAAAATTAACACACAGGTTAATCCTTTTAGATGTACACCACTTTAATCTTAACAGATTTTAGTTATCTGCTTTGTACAATGCATTCTGTAATTTTTTTCTTGGTGATTTTGAAAATATTCTTAGCATGTTATTATGGGTTGAGTTTCATCCAACCGTCCCCCACTCCACCCCGCCAAAAGGAAGAACTGTTGAAATCCTAACCCCCAATACTTCAGAATGTGACTCTATTTGAAAATAGGGTCATTGCAGAAATAATTACTTAAGACGAGGTTATCCTGGAGTAGGATGGGCTCCTAATTAAATGTGATGGGTGTCCTTGTAAGAAACAGGCCTGCAAAGACAGAGAGGCCCAGGGAAAATACTACGTGATGACAGTGACAGAGGTTGGAGTTATGCAGCTACAAGCCAAAGAAGTTCAAAGATCTCCAGCAAACTACCAGTAGCTAAGAAGAAGTAGGTATTCTCGACAGCGTTCCCAGGGAGCCTGGCTCCACCAACACCTCTACCGTGGATTTCCGGGCTGCAGAACTGTGAAACAATTAATTTCTGTTGCTTCAAGCAACCTTGTTTGTGGTATTTTGTCTCAGCAGCTCAAGGAAGCACACACATATGTGAAATAACATGTTTTTCATTAAAAACTGAGATACAAAGTTAGGTATTTGTGATCGAAAGCAAATCTCATTTGGCCATTGTATTTGATAGTGAATACTGACTTTGCTATTCAGGGTGTATAAAGGGCTTTATCCATAAAATTTAATGAGCTCAATCAACAGCTCAAGTTTTTGATTAAGGATATTTAAAGCACGTGGTGAAAAGTATTTTTATCAGAAACATTATCTTGGCAAAAGCATATTGACATATTTTAATTTGCCCATCCCTTCTAAATGTATCTTGTTAAGTAAACGGACTCTAAGTGAAAGAGTAAGAGTATACTTAATAGTGATTTAATAATTTTTGTTATAAATTTTTGCTGTATTTCCCAAAATTTGAGAAAGTTATAAATCTTTTGCAGATCAAATGGTAGCAATGATTTTGCTTATAGCAAAACAGACAGAAGATTGAAAGTAGTTTGATAGCCAATTAATCATTAAATTCTATTTTATAAGAATTCACTATGATTTATGACATGTATCTAATTAGTATTATTCTCTTATGACTATCTGCTCATTATTAGTATCTACTTTTTTATGTGAAGATTTCTCAGTGCCTATGACTATGAAAATAAGACTCAGGAACAGACTTGGTGTGATTTCTGTCTCATTCTAGCAATAAGTAATATTTGTGAACAGCCATGTGAAGTAATTTGATAAAGCCACATTTATCTCATTAAGACATACATTTCCAATAAAGTTCTCTTTGTCTTTAATAATTATTTATATTCAATTGAAAGTTAATCAGGAATATATTTGCTTGTTTTTATTTTTATTTTTAGAGATAGCGTCTTCCTCTGTTGACCAGGCTGGAAGGCAATGGTGCAATCACAGCTCACTGTTGACTTAAATGCCTGGGTTCAAGCAGTTCTCCCACCTCAGCCTCTTAAGTAGCTGGGACTACAGGTATGCACCACCATGCCTTGATGATCATTTTTAATTTTTTTTTTTTTTGGTCAAGATGAGGGTCTCACTATGTTGCCAAGACTGGTCTTGAACTCCTGGGTTCAAGCAACCCTCCTACCTAGGTCTCCCAAACTGTTGGGTTTACAGACAGGAGACACGGTGCCTGGCCAACATAATTTTTTAAAAAATATATATATACACAAATATTTGAAATTATACGTTAAGCTAGCAAAAATTTTAGAGCCCATGATTTTAGAAAATTTAAAAGATTTAAACAATTCAATTTACATACATCTTTGTTATAAGAACTAATGATGAGGTAAACACTAAAGTCTTTAATTCATAAAAGCATATTTGGATAAAAGTAAAAAGACGATAATCCACGGAGTAAAAAGAAGCTATGAATGTTCTAATTTTAGAGGAGGGCTTACCCATAGGTCTTCTAAGTGAGTGATGGTGGGCAGTTACTGGGGAATTTTGATTCCTTTGTATACATTTAACTGCAGACACTTTTAATGTTAACATTTGAAACATGCTGGAAGTTATTTTCTTTTCAAGTATTTCAATATAATTAAAGATGTTAGAAAGCAGCTTAAAACGTACAAAGAGGATACATGGTCTTTGAAATCATTTTAGGAGATATGCCCTATCACTTGAAGCCATTTTTACGGAGCTCCTCAGACAGCCTAAGTGACACCACAATCTAGTCATCATCTCTTTAGGATTGATAATTGATTTTTACCCCTAGCACAAAGTTACTGATTTATGAAATGTATTGATTTCCCCCAAATCTTTCCTAGAGATTTTCCATTTTGTTGTTTTTGCTGTTGTTGTTTGTTTCACATTCTCTGAATTGTCTCAGTTTCCTCTGGAGTAGATTTTCTGTTTATTTTCAGATTCCTCTTTCATGATGCTGATCTTCCTCCTACTCATGGAGCCCCCTCCCTGCTCTTTGCTATTTAGGATGATAGGCTATTTATGATTATGTAATGACCTTCTTTGTCTCTTTTTACTGTTTTTACTTAAAGTCTGCTTTAAGAGATGATGGGGGCGTTGCAGAGATGATATGGGCGTTGCAGTGGGTTTCCTGTACAGGATTGGCAGAGGGCCAGGGTCACAGAGCTTGGGCACCTAAGGAGCCATTCGGTGAGCAGTAGGAGAATAGCTCTAATAAAAAGAGGGTTAAATGAAGAAGGCAGAATGCTTGAAAGAGAATTGTGATTAAAGGTAAGCACTATTGAAGAATAGTTCCTCAGCTTAAAAATAAAAAAGAAAGAGCCTGGTTATATGACAATTCAAAATGCCCATGATGTTCAGATAAAATGAGTGAAAAAATAATCACAATTTTGAATGAGATAATTAAAAGAAAAATCCTAAAAGCACCTAGATGGATGTATTACTCTGTTCTCACGCTGCTAATAGAGACATATCCGAGACTGGGTAATTATAAAGGGAAGAGGTTTAATGGAGTCACAATTCCACGTGGCTGGGGAGGCCTCACAATCATGGTGGAAGGTGAAAGGCACATATTATATAGCAGCAGGCAAGAGAGAATCAGAGACAAAGTGAAAGGGATTTCCCCTTTTAAAACCATCAGAACTCGTGAGACTTACTACCACAAGAACAGTATGGGGGAAACTGCCCCCATGATTCAATAATCTCCCACTGGGTCACTCCCACAACACTTGAGAATTATGGGAGCTACAATTCAAGATGAGATTTGGGTCGGGACACAGCCAAACTATATCAATCAATAAAGCCATCAAGACAGAAAACTCAATTGACCTCAGACTTCTTTGAAAAACTACGACCTGGGAAACAGAAATTCATCGTCCTCAGATTTTCAGGGGAGAAGAATTGTAAGGCCAGATTTTGTACCCAGCCAAATTCTGATCATGTGTAGAAATAAAACAATGATGTCATCATCTGTGCATAGTCTGAGAAAAGGTCTTTACAAATCCACCTTGCTGTATGCTCTCCTGTTAACAGAGAGATGTTGTTTCACTAAATGTTCCAGATTGGGGAAGAAATTAAAGGACATCCTGTAGGAAGTAAGCCAATAGAGAGCTAACTGTGAATACTGGTAAGTAACTGGTTTGAGGCAGACTGTAAATATAGATAAGCATTTTGAAAACCAGAAAGCTACATTACAAAATATGCACATGATAATAGTAATTAATGGTCTCAAACCAAGAATATGCTAAATTCTTCTTTTACCTGGGACAAGGAGGAACAATAAGAAATAAATTCATTCTTGACTTTATAATAAAGGAAATGTAGGTTTTAAATGTTCTGCAAATGCTGAGAGGTACACTCCAGTAGTATTTTAAAAAATGATGGAAATGATCGAGGAAAACTAACCAAATACGAAGTTAGCCCATTGAAAAGGAAAGAAACTAAACAAGAAAAAAAAACTGAAATCTTTAGTTAAATGATAACTAACAGTATTCTGTGGGTTGCTGGATGTTTCAGAAAACTGGTTTTCACAATGGAAATGCAAGAGCTGGTCCCTATCTGCTAGGCTGAGGTAGGATCTACAAGAATGGAGACACAAATTTTTGACTGAACAGAAGTTCTCTTTGAGAACCTTGACTTATATATTCCTAAGAGTTTGGAATGGATATAAGAAAATCCAGCTGCATGCTGCCTGAAGACACACACTGAAAATAAAGCTACAATAAAATGTTAAAAATCAAAGGATGAGTAAGAAATTTATTGGGTAAATATAATCGTGAAGGAAAGAAATGGTTGTATTGATCTCAAATAGCAGAATTTAAGGCCCAAAATATTAAATATGACAAAGGTTAATTTGGTATCTATAAAAGCTGTTATTCACAAGGAAAAAAGAATTAATAAACCATGTTAATGCAAATGAAAATATATTAAACAAAATATTGAGAAGTTATTATGAGGATGCTTAATTTTTCTCTTTCTCTTTCTTTCCCTCTTTCCAGCACTTTCAGATACTAAAACCAGAAAACATTTACAGAAGTTAGGAGCATATAATATATAATAAAAATAAATAAATGAACAATTCAATAAATTCTAAAAAGAAAATTACAGTTCATACTAGCATGTGTCATTAAGAGATCAATTACTAGAATGTTTTTAGCTAACACCTATTGAAATCCTAAAATGTGGCCAAGGATTAGGTTAGCTCTGTGTGTGTGTGTGTGTGTGTGTGTGTAATTTCATCCATTTATATTATATATAAAATAATATATTTTATTATTATATAATAATATACAATATTAAATTATACACACACACACACATATATATATATAGGCATCTGGTTCTTGTCTCTTCCATAAAAAAGAGTCAAAATAGTGAGTAGATAATCACACTTCGAACAGACCATGCAAGAGAGACACTGGAATTCAGTGAAGTGACAGGAAACACCTAAAGGAAGGACGGAGAGAAAAGCGAGGTAGCCTACTTATCTGACATCTTCTGGAAGCTGAAAGAAGGCTCCCCAATGCAGGAAAGAGTAAGTGAGAGACCAGAAAAATATATCCCAAGCAAACACAAGCAATAGCTTTACTAATATCAGATAAAGCAGACTTTAAGTAGAAATGTAAAAAGAGATAAAGCAAGTCATTACATAATCATAAAGTTATCAATTCAACCAGATGATATAATAATTTTAAACATATGCACCTCATACAAGAGCACGTGGATCTATAAAGCAAATATTATTAGATCCAAAGAGAGAGAAAGACTCCAATGAAGTAATACAATACAATAATAGCTGGGGACTTCAACATCACACTCTTCTCATTAGATGGATTATCTAGATAGAAAATTAACAAGGAAACATTGAATTTAAACTGCACTTTGGACCAAATGGATCTAATAGATACCTACAGAACATTTTATGCCATAGCTACAGAATATACATTCTTCTCATCAGTGCATGAAACATTCTCCAGAATAAACCGTATGATAGGACACAAAACAAATTGCAACAAATTTTTAAGAATTGAAGTCCTATCAAGTATCTTCACAGATCACACTGAAATAAAACTGGTGATCAATAACAAGAGGAACTTTGGAACTACAACAAAAATTACAAATACATAAAAATTAAGCTACTGACATGACCATTGAGCCAAAGAAAAAATTAAGAAGGAAACAAAAAAAAATCTTAAAACAAATGAAAATTGAAACACAGCATACCAAAACCTATGGGATACAGCAAAAGAAAATGCTAAGAGGGAATTTTATAGCAATAAACAGCTACACTGAAATAGTAGAAATACTTCAAGTAAACAATCTAATGATGTACCTCAGGAAACTAGAAAAACAAGAGCAAACCAAACCTGAAATTAGTAGAAGAAAGAAAGAATAAAGATCAGAACACTACATTGAGATACCACCTCACGCCAGTTAGAATGGCGATCATTAAAAAATCTGGAGACAACAGATGCTGGAGAGGATGTGGAGAAATAGGAACACTCTTACACTGTTGGTGGGAGTGTAAATTAGTTCAACCATTGTGGAAGACAGTGTGGCGATTCCTCAAGGACCTAGAAACAGAAATTCCATTGACCCAGCAATCCCATTACTGGGTACATATCCAAAGGATTATAAATCATTCTACTATAAGGACACATGCACACGAATGTTCATTGCAGCACAGTTTACAATAGCAAAGACCTGGAACCAACCCAAATGCCCATCGATGATAGACTGGACAGGGAAAATGTGGCACATATACACCATGGAATTTATGCAGCCGTCAAAAACGATGAGTTCGCATCCTTTGTAGGTACATGGATGAAGCTGGAAACCATCATTCTCAGCAAACTGACACAAGAACAGAAAATCAAACACCACATATTCTCACTCATAGGCGAATGTTGAACAATGAGAACACATGGACACAGGGAGGGGAGCATCTCACACTGGGGTCTGTCGGGGGGAAAAAGGGGAGGGACAGCGGGGGGTGGGGAGTTGGGGAGGGATAGCATGGGGAGAAATACAAGATATAGGTGATGGGGAGGAAGGCAGCAAATCACACTGCCATGTGTGTACCTATGTAACAATCTTGCATGTTCTTCACATGTACCCCCAAACCTAAAATGCAATGAAAAGTATATCTATTTAAAAAAAAAAAAAAAGATCAGAACAGACCTAAAGAAAATAGAGACTTTAAAAATAATACAAAGGATCAACAATTCAAAAGAGTTGGTATTTTGAAATGATAAAACAAATCAATAAAATTTTAACTAGACTTATCAAGAAAAAAAGAGAAGACCCTAATAACAAAACCAGAAATACAAAGGAGACATTACAACTGATGCCACAAAAATACAAAAGATCATTAGAGACCATTATGAATAACTAACTATAAACTAGCAAAATGGAAAACCTAGAGGAAATAGATAAATCCCTGGATACATATAACTTGCCAAGATTGAATCAGGAAGGAATAAAAAACATTAACAGACCAATAATAAAAAATCAGATTGAATTAGTAATAAAATGTCTCCCCACAAAGAAAGCCATCATGGTCAAATTCTATAAAACTTACAAAGAAAAACTAACACCAATTATTCTCAAACTATTCCAAAAAATTGAAGAGGAGGAAATTTCCTCTAACTCATTCTATGAGCCAACACTATCCTGATACCAAAACCAGAAAAGGACACAACAACAAAAGAACACACAGGTCAATATTCCTAATGAATATTGCTAAAATGAATATTAATGCTAAAATCCTTAATAAAATACTAACAGAGTAAATCTTAACAGCACATCAAGAAGATAATATGCCATGATAAAGTGGGATTTATCTCAGGAATGCAAAGATGGTTTAACATACACAAAGCAATAAACATGATACATCACATCAACAAAATGAAGGACAAAAACCATTTCATCATCTCAATAGATGCAGAAAAAGCACTTGGTAAAATTTAGCATGGCTTCATGATAGTCTCTCAACAGGCATAGAAGAAACACACCTAAACATAATAAAGGCCATATACGAGAAAAACACAGCTAACATTTTATTGAACATGGAGAAGTATAAAGCTTTTTCTGTAAGAACTGGAACAACACAAGGATGTCCAATTTCATCATCCCTTATTAATATAATACTGAAAGTGTTAGCCAGAACAAGCAAGTAAGAGAAAGAAATAAAAGGCATCTAATTTGGAAAAGAGAAAGCCAAATTGTCCATATTTGCAGTGAACATAATCATACATCTAGAACAACTAAAAGGCTTCACCAAAAAGCTTTTAGATCAGATAAATAAATTGAGTAAAGTTTCAGGATACAAATTCAACATACAAAATTCAGTAGCTTCTCTATATACCAAGAATAAACTAGCTGGGAAAGAAATCAAGAAGGCAATTCATTTCCAATAACTACAAAAAATATATAATAAAATACCCAGGAATAAATTTAACCAGGGAAGTAAAAGACCTATACAAAGAAAACTACAAAACACAATGGAGGAAATTAAAGAGGACACAAACAAACAGAAAGGCATCCCATGCTCATGGATCAGAAGAATTAATATTGTCAAAATGACCATAAGCCAAAGCAATCTACAGATTCAATGCAATCCCTATGAAAGTACCAATGTCATTTTTCACAAAAATAGAAAAAAAAATCCTAAAATTCATGTGAAACCAAAAGGAGTCCAAATAGCCAAAGCAATACTTAGTGAAAAGAATAAAGCTGGGGGCATCACACTATGTGAATTCAAATATATTACTATAATACTCAAAAGAGCATGGTATTGGTATAAAAACAGACACACAGACCAATGGAATCCAAAATAAATCTGCATATTTACAGTCAACTGATTTTCTTCAAAGACACCAAGAGCACTCAGTAGGGAAAGTAAACAGTCTTCAACAAATGATTCTGGGAAAACTGAATCTATATGCAGAAAAATGAAACTGGACTCTTATCTCTCAACATACACAAAAATAAACTCAAAATGAATCAAGGACTTAAAATATGACCCAAGCGTATATACTGCTAGAAGAAAATATGAAGAACTTTAGGGCATTGGTCCAGGCAAAGGTTTTATGGCTAAGACCTTAAAAAAATGAAAATAGAGAAATGAGACTGCATTAAACTAAAAAGCTTTTACACAGGAAAAAAACAAACAAACAATTAACAGAGTGAAGAGACAACTGGTTGGATGGGAGAAAATATTTGCAAATTATCTGACAATGGACTAACATTCAGAATATACAAGGAATTCAGACAACTCAAGAGTAAACAAAACAAAGCAAAGCCAAAAATGAATAATCCCATTAAAAAGTGAGCAAAGGACATGAATAGACATTTCCCCAAATAGGACATACACAGTATCAACACATACATGAGAAAATGGTCAACATCACTAATCAGGGAAGTGCAACTCATAACTACAGTGAGATACCATCCCACTCGAGTTAGACTAGCTATTATTAAAAATACAAGAAATAATAGATTCTGGTGAGGATGCAGAAAATTATATTGGTTATATTTTTGGTGGAAATGTAAATTTGTATAGCCACTATCAAAAACAGTATAGAGATTTCTCAAAAAACTAAAAATAGAACTACCATATAATCCAGCAATGCCACTTCTAAGTATTTTTCCAAAGGGAAATAAATCAATATATTAAAGGGATATCTGCACTCCCGTGTTTATTGCAGCACTATTTACAATAGCAAAGACATGGAGTCAACCTGTATTCATCAATGGATAAATGGATAAAGAAAATGTGATATATATACACAATGAAATACCATTCACCATAAAAAGAATGAAATCATATAATTTACAGCAACATGGAAGGAACTGGAGGTCAATTTGTTAAATGAAATAAATCAGGCACAGAAAGACAAATATTGCATGTCCTCACTTATATGTGGGAGCTAAGAAGTTGTGATCTCATGCAGGTAGAAAGTGGAATAACAGATACCAGAGGCTGGGCAGGGTGTATGGTGGGGAGGATGATGAGAGATTGGTAAATGGGTATATAAAATGAATAAGTTCTAATGTTCGATAACAGAGTGGGGTGACTATGGTAAACAACAATGTATTGTATATTTCAGAATAACTAGAAGAGAGGACTTGAAATGGCCCTGACACGTGGGAATGATAAATACTTGAGTTGATTGATATCCCAAATACTCTGACTTGATCATAACACATTCTATACATGTAGCAAAATATCAGATGCATCCCATAAATATACGCAGATATTAAGTTTTAATTTTAAAAACAGAAACTTTGAGTCAGAGATGTTACATAATTTGCACAAAGTCATTAAGAATAAGAGCAAGAACTCAGAGCCAGGTTGTCCTGAGCTTTTTCTCTTATCACTACAACTTATCCATCCATTCATTCTGTACATATTTCTTGAGCATATACAATGTGCCAACTACAGTTCTAGATTCTAGGGTACTGTGGTAAACAAAAATCACGTGGTCTTGCCTTAATGACTCTTATGAAATAGTGAGAGGGACAAACAAAAAAATGTGTATAATTAAAATTTGTAATAAGCAAAAGGAAAAATAACTAGAGGAATGTATCTTTAGATCTGGTGAATAAGAAATGCTTCCCCGGGGTGGTAACTACAAAATGGAAACTTGAAAGATGAGAGTTAGCCATACAAACAGCTAGGGAAAGAGCATTCTTACAAGGGGAATTGTATATGGAAGTACTCTGATGTGAGAAGGAGTTTGCTTTAGGAGTTAAAACATCAGGACCGCAGGACCTAGTAACCAAGAGGAAAAGATATGGCAGCCAAGCTATGAGTGTGGCTAGGAGCTCCGTCTTGAGACAGCCCAAAGCTATGCTAGATTTTCTTAATTTTATTCCAAGCCATTAGAAAGACTTGGGAGAATCTTAAACAAGGGTATGATGTCAACCAATTTATGTCACTGACTGCTGCTTGAAGTACTAATTGGAGGGAAAGTAGAAAGAATGGTTAGAAATCTATTAAGGCAGCATAGCTGGGATGATGTTTAATTGGATAAGATGCTGGGAGTAGCAATGGAGGAAAATCAATACATCTATGATGTATGTTGGGGGTACTCCACAGGAATAGGTGATGAATAGGTGAGAAAGAATGAAGAATATGCTGGGATGGCTCTCAGTTTTCTGGCCTGGGCAATTCGATGAATAGAACTGGCATTTTTTTAAAAGATAAGAAGATATTCTTTGTTGTTTTCCAGACAAATATATATATCTCTGTTCCAGTCTCCAGAAACTAATAAATACCTTTTAAAACACTACAGAGAAATAAAAAGAAATGAGTTAACAAGCCACAAAAAGACTTGAATAAATCTTAAAATGCGTTTTGCTTAGTGAAAGAAGTTGGTCTGGAAAGGCTATGTACGGTATGGTGCCAATTACATGGCATTCTGGAAAAGACAAAATGGTAGAAAGATCAGTGATCGCCAGGGGCTTAGTGGGCAGGGGGGAGGATTAAATAGGTGAAGTACAAGGGATTTTTTAGGGCAATGAAACTATTCTTTATGCTACTGTGAGGCGTTTGTCATGACTGTGCCTTTGTCAAAATGTGTAGAACTTTACAGCATAACAAGTGAGAGGTGATGTATAAAATTTAAAAAATATAATTTAGGAGGCCAAGGGATCTAGGATGTTAATGCAAAATGTGACAAGAGAATCTAACTCTTTTAAAATATATGGTACGACCTCATTGAAAAGATTGGAGAGAAAAGGTGCTGACCTAAGTAACTTTGGACATGAGTGGATTCTATAAGATTAAAGACAAAAACAACTGTACGTAATCATTGTACTCCAGCTGATAAAGTTTCTACCCATGGAGGCACAGGTAAACAAGAGGTATGACAATACCAGAATACGTGTATACTAAAACTGAACAATTAAATAGATGGATTATGGATGTGGATACCAAGTTTCTCAACTTATCTTCAAGTTTGCTTACTAATGTTTTCTTCAGTACAAAATTTGCTGACAATCTTGTTCAGTGTACTTTTTATTTTATATATTGCTTTTTATCTCTTAAGTTTGACCTGAGTCTTTACATGTTTTCCATTTTTTTCATTATATGCATGGTTTCCTCTACCTTGTTGAATGAACAGAGGATGTTTATAACAGGTATCTTAACACCTGTGTTTGATAATTCTATCATCTCTGTAATTTCAGTGTCTTTTACTATTTATTATTTCCTGGTTATGAATTGCATTTTCTTGCTTGTTTGTATGCATAGTAATTTTTGCTTGAATGTCAGACATGAATTTTACATTGCAGGGTGCTGAATTTTATTATATTCCTCGTATTTTTGGATTTTGTTTGGGAGTGCAGTTAAGTTACATGAAATCAATTTGACTCTTTTTAGGTTTGTTTTACATAGTGATATCTCATTATGTTAAAGGAGTTAATTCATCAAGTAGTCATAATAATTCTATGTGTGTATAAATCTCATAACAAAAATTGAAAATACTAGAAATAAAAGTAGTAGAACCAAAAGAAGAAATAGGAAAATATACATTTATATGTGGAGAACACGATGGCTTTCTTTCAATAATTGATCGAACAAGTAGATTAAAAAATTAGTAGAAAATCGAAAACTTGAAAAACATTATGAAGCAACTTGATCTAAGTGACAATTATAGGGCATACCACCCAAAATATTAGAAAAGAGAAAAAACTTAAAAGCAATTATGTAATATTCTAACTTAAAACACTAGAAAAAAATGAAATTAACTCAAAGTAAGGAGCAGGAAAGAAACAATAATGAGCAGAAACCAATAATATAGGAGAAGAAAAGAGATAAAATAAGCTAGTTGTTAGAAAAGATCAATAAAATTGATAATCCTCTAGCCAGAGTGAGCATGGGGAAAAAAATCCAGAAGACGTAATTACCAGTATCAGGAATGGAAGACAGAACATCACAACAGACCTCGCAGACATTAAAAAATAATATGGGAATATTATCAACAACTTTAAATCAACAAACTTAATAACTTCGATGGAATAGAGAAACTCCTTGACAAACAAAAATCACTAAAGCTCCCATAAGGAAAATTAGATTATCTGAATAGCCCTATATTTATTAAAGAGATCAAATTTGTAGTTAAAAGAATGCACACACACACACACACACACACACACACACACATCTCCAGATCAAAATGACATCACTGGTAAATTTTACAAAGCATTTAAGGAAGAAATAATATAAATTCTCCACAAACTCGTCCAGAAAATAATGTAAGAAAAAAGACTTTCTAACTAACTTTATGAGGCTAGCATCCTTCTTACATCCAGATGAGACTACGTTGCACAGAAAACAAAACTACAAACCATAGTTCCTGATAAAAATAGATACACACACACACACACACACACACTGTTAACAAAATATTGTCAAATGGAATCTGCCAACATATTAAAAAAATATATATCATGACCAAGTTGAGTTTATCTTAAGATTGCAAAATTGGTCTAACATTTAAATATTATTGACATTTTCACGTTAACAAACTAAAAGGAAAAATAATATAATTTCAATAAATGCAGAAAAAATTGACAAAATTTAACATCAAGTTGTGATTTTATAGTTATTATTTAACCAGAAATACAAGGAAACTTTCTCAATCTGATAAAGGACATCTATGAAAATCCCATAGCTAACATCGAACTTCAAACTGTTTTTTCCCCTAAAAGCAGCAATAAAGCAGATGTCTACTCTCATTGTATCTATTTACTGTTGTGTCAGCCAGTTCAATAACGCAAAAATAAACAACAAATGAGCAAGCAAACAGTTGTCTTACAGGTTGAAGAGGAAAAAATAAAACTGTCTGTTCACAGAAATGTGATTTTCTTTGCAGAACATCCTAACAAATCTACAAAAAACTATTTTTTTGATGCTTCCTTTTTCTTTTTTAATATATATACTTTTTATTGCATTTTAGGTTTGGGGTACATGTGAAGAACATGCAAGATTGTTACATAGGTACACACATGGCAGTGTGATTTGCTGCCTTCCTCCCCATCACCTATATCTGGCATTTCTCCCCATGCTATCCC
>PVKV010004337.1:109138-129657 GCA_004027835.1 Alouatta palliata | reverse complement strand
TTTTTTTTTTTTTTTTTGAGATGGAGTTTCGCTCTTGTTACCCAGGCTGGAGTGCAATGGCGCGATCTCGGCTCACCGCAACCTCCGCCTCCTGGGTTCAAGCAATTCTCCTGCCTCAGCCTCCCGAGTAGCTGGGACTACAGGCACATGCCACCATGCCCAGCTAATTTTTGTATTTTTAGTAGAGACGGGGTTTCACTATGTTGACCAGGATGGTCTCGATCTCTTGACCTCGTGATCCACCCGCCTCGGCCTCCCAAAGTGCTGGGATTACAGGCGTGAGCCACCGCGCCGGGCCTTATCCCTGCCATTCTTAATGGGAGCAAAAGCTGTCTTAAGGAAAGTTAGACATAGGCAGCACAGCCAAGACAGACACTGTGCAGCGATCTGGATAGGAAGGCCATCCATCCCCAGCATAGGGCTGTGAATTGCAGAAAGAACAATAAATGGGTTTAGGAAACCCAGACAAGTCCTGGACTACTCCTCAGTCTGGAATCCACTCGCAGGGCTTCATTTGCTATTTTAAGGGACCAAAATATCCCAACACAGCAAATATATGAATATTAAAGACCCATACAGTGAGAAATTCCAAAGCCATATAGAATGATTTTTTATTTTTTGAACATTGTTCCCCTCCACCAGCACACATAATGAAAACTGATTGTTTTCATTTCTTACAGAAGTTCCTCTTTTATTTCTTTTTCACAAAAGGCACTCCTTTAGGGCAAGGTGAGGAGAAATGAGGATTCATTCTTTGAAGTTTTTTTGGAAAATATGACCAAAGAATTAGGGGCAGAGGCAAACATCCAAAGGCCTTCACAATTTTTACTATTATACATAATTTTTAAAAATCCAGGTTAGGCAATACCTTGACTTATTTCATGAAAATATATAAATGTATTTATATTGCTCTATGATTAGTTTCTTATTATGAAGTTCAGAAAAGTATGTTATCAAGGTCCAGAGACAAAGCAAGATGGTGGAATAGAAGGCCCACCAAGTGTCCCCCAACAAGGACACCAATTTTAAACTATCTACGCAAGAAAAACACCTTCATAAGAACTAAAAATCAGATTAGCACTCACAATACCTGGTTTTAACTTCATATCACTGAAAGAAGCACTGCAGAAGTAGGAAAAATAGTCTTGAATTGTGACGTCCCGCCAACTCTGCAGTGGTAGTGTAGTGCTGAGAGCGTCTCTGGTTGTTGGCAGAAGGACAGTGCAGCAATTGTGAAGCATTGAACTCGGTGCTGTCCCGTTAGAGCAAAAAGGAAAACCAGACCAAATTCAGCTGATTCCAGCCCATGGAGGGAGCATTTAAACCAGCCCAAAGCAGGGGCGAATCACCAATCCCAGCGGTTGAAACTTGAGTTCCAGCAAACCTTGCTACCATGGGCTAAAATGCCCTCAGGCCTTAAAAAACTCGAAAGATAGGCGAGGCCACAAGTACTGCAACTTTCTTGGGAGTCCTAGTGCTGAACTGGGCCCAGAGACAATAGACAGGGGGGCATGTGACCTACCTACTGAGACACCTGCTGGGGCAGTTAAGGGAGTGCTGCTACCACCTCTCCTCTAATCCCAGGCTGCATGCACAACTCGCAGCTCTAAAAGTGACTTTTTCCTTCCACTTGAGGAGAGAAGGAAGAGTGGGGAGGATTCCGTTTTGCCTCTTGGATACCAGCCCAAACTTAGGGCACTGGTCAGAGTTGCTAGGCCTTTTTCCAGACTCTAGCTCCTGGATGACATTTCTAGACTTACCCGGGGCCAGAAGGGAACCTGCTATCTTGAAGGGAAGGATTCAGTCCTGTCAGGATTTGTCACCTGCTAACTGAAGGGTCCTCGGGCCCTGAATAACCAGCAGCAATACCCAGGTACTATGTTGAGGGCCTTGGGCGACCCTCTGAGATTTGCTGGCTTCAGGTGAGACTGCGATATATTTTCAGCTATGGTGGCCATGGGGTGGAACTCCTACTGCTTCAGAAAAGCACAGGTAAAAGTAAAGGGGACTTTGTCTTGCACCTTAGGTAACAGCGCAGCCACAGTGGGGTGGAGCACCAAGCAGGCTCTTGGGGTGCCCAATTCCAAAACTTTGTTCTGAGATGGCATTTCTGGACCTGCCCTGGGCCAGAGGGGAGCCTGTTTCCCTGAAAGGTGAGTCTCAGGCCAGGCAGCACTCATGACAGGCTGACTCAAGAACCCTTGGGCCTTAAGGGAACATTGGCGATAGTCTGGCAGTACTCCCTGGTGTCCTGTGGTGGCAGTGGCCATGGAGTGAGGCTCCTCTGCCTTTGGAAAGGGGAGGGAAGAGTGGGAAGGACTGTGTCTTGTGGTTTGAGTGCCAGCTCAGCCGCAGTACAAAAGAACACCAGGTAGACATTTAACATTTTTGACTCTATGTGAGAAACAAAATGCCCCATCCAAACCCAAAGAATGAACTCAGAGACCCAGAGAACAGCGAAAGTAAGACTTTTAATGATGGTCTTGCAAGATCAGGTGTCTGATGGGCAGGCACACCCAGCACAGTTTCAACAAGCAATATATCCCCTAGTGCACAGTTTCAACAAGCAATTTATCGCCTAGTGCGCAGGTCCCTCCCCAGGTTCCTCATAGGCTGAGTATTGTGGGGTAATAATCTTTCCAGACGTTGCCTATTGGTTGTTGGGTAGGGGCTTTAGGTGTTTTCTTTAAGGTTGTCCTGCTGCACTTTGTTGCAGCCCACAATACACTGCAATCCTAGTTAGCTCAGGGGCTTTTCAAGTATTTTACTTACGACCTAAGGAGCTGAGCAGGCTGATAAGAACAGACAAACTGAGCTATTTTGCAAGCTAGCAAACTTTCATCTTAGACTAAACTTCTTTGGTTCGGGTAAAGGTAACTACGGTGGGGGGTGGGGGGCTGACAAGTAGGCATTGGCTATCCAAGCAGGGGCCTAGTATATCCTGTTTCTTCTGTAGTTTGCTGACCCAAGCTGACTTCAGACACTTCGTCTTGGAAATGGACCACTGTACACATTATTTCCTTCACTCTAGTCCCTGGTTCCTGGATAGCAACTTTAGAACTACCCTGAAAGGAAAGACACAAGCCTAGCTGGCTTTGCCACCTGCTGATTATACAGCCCCAGGGCCTTGAGCAAACGTAGGCATTAGCCAAGGATTGGTTACAGCAGTCCTTGGGCAAGACCCAAGGACTGGCTTCAGATGTGACCCAGTATGGTCACAGTGGTGTTGGCAAAAGGGGTGTTTGTGTCATTCAACTCCCAGCTCTGATCTACTCAGCACAGAGAGAGAGAGACAGAGAGACTCCGTTTGCTTGGACGAAAGTAAGGGAAACTAAGGGAAGATAACAGGCAGCATTAATGACAAGTTGAACCTAGAGAATTCCCCCAGATTTTGTCCAGGACCATCAAAGTGGTGCCTGTATAAGTCTGCAAGAACCCCAGTGTTATTGGACTTGGGGTGCCCCCTAAAGCAGATACAGCGCAGATCACAACACCCAAGCCTTTTTTGGAAGCCTTCCCAAGAAGGATGGGCATGAACAAGCACAAATGTTGACAACCACAATAAATACTTAACTCTTCAATGTCCAGATAGAGAGGAACATCTACAAGTATCAAGACATTACAGGAAAAAATGCCTCACCATATGAACTAAATAAGGCACCAGACCAATCCTGGAGAAGCAGAAATATGTGAATGCTCAGACAGATAATTAAAACAGCTGTGTTGAGGAAACTCAAAAAAATTCAAGGTAACACAGAGAAGGAATTCAGAATCCTAGCAGATAAATTTAACAAAGATATTGAAATTTTAAAAAAAGAATCAAGCAGAAATTTTGGAGCTCAAAAATGCAATTGACAGGCTGAATAATGCATCATATTATCTTAATACCAGAATTGATCGAGCAGAAGAAATGATTAGTGAGCTTAAAGGCAGGTATTTGAAAATACAGTCAGAGGAGACAAAAGAATAAAAAACAATGAAGCACAATTACGGGATCTAGAAAATAGCCTCAAAAGGGCAAATCTAAAAGTTATTGGCATTAAAAAGGAGGTAGAGAAAGAGTTAGGGGTAGAAAGTTTCTTCAAATTATAACAGAGAACTGCCCAAACCTAGAAAAAAGATATAATATCCAAGTACAAGAAGGTTATAGAACACCAAGTAGATTTAACCCACATAAGACTACCTCAAGGCATTTAATAATCAGACTCCCAAAGATCAAGATTAAAAAAAGGATGTTAAAAACAAGATAAAGGAAGCAACATATAATGGAGCTTCAAGTCTGGCAGCAGATTTTTCAGTGGAAACCTTACAGGCCGGGAGAGAGTAGCATGACATATGTAAAGTGCTGAAAGAAAAAAGATTACCCTACAATAATACATCTGACAAAAATATCATTCAAACATGAAGAAGAGATAAAGACTTTCAGACAAACAAAAGCTGAGGGATTTAATCAACAATAGACCTCTCCTATAATAAATGGCTAAAGGAAGTACTTAAATCAGAAAGGAAAAGGCATTAATGAGAAATAAGAAATCATGTGAAGGTAGTAAACTCACTGGTAATAGAAAGTACACAGGAAAACACAGAATATTATAAGACTTTTAACTGTGGTGTATAAACTACTCTTACCCTAAGTAGAAAGACTAAACAATGAACCAATAAAAAATAATAACCACAACAACCTTTCAAGACATAGACAGTACGATAAGATATAAATAGAAACAACAAAAAGTTAAAAAGCAGGGGGATAAAGTTAAGGTGTAGAGTTCTTATTAGTTTTCTTTTTGCTTGTTTGTTTGTGCAAATAGAGTTGTTATTATCAGCATAAAATAACGCATTATAAGATCGTATTTATAAGCTTTATAGTAACTTCAAACCAAAAATCATATAATAAATACAATACATGAAAAATAAAAAGCAAGAGGGGTGGCTGGCAAGATGGCCAAATGGGAATAGTTCCAACCTGCCCTCAAAGCGAGATCAATCCAGAAGGTGGGTGATTTCTGCATTTCCAACTGAGGTACCCGGCTCATCTTATTGGGACTGGTTAGATAGTGGGTGCAGCCCACAGAGGGTGAGCTGAAGCAGGGTGGGGCATCACCTCAACTAGGAAGTGCAAAGGGTCCGGAACTCCTTCCCTTAGCCAAGGGAAACCGTGAGGGACTGTGTGTGGCATGAGGAAAAGTGCATTCCGGCCCAGATACTACACTTTTCCCATGGTCTTCACAACCCATGAAGACAGGCAATAACAAATGCTAGCAAGGATGTGGAGAAAAGGGAGCCCTCATACACTGTTGCTGGAAATGTAAGTTAGTACAACCACTATGGAGAACAGTTTGACAGTTCCTCAAAACACTAAAAATAGAGCTACCATATGATCCAGCAATCTCACTATACACAAAAGAAAGGAAATCAAAGAGATGATATCTGCACTCTGTTGTCTATTGCTACATTATTCACAATAGCCAAGATTTGGAAGCAACCTAAATATCCATCAACAGATGAATGGATAAAGAAAATGTGGTTCACCCATTAAAAAATGGGCAAAGGGCACTTCTCAAAAGAAGACATAAAAGTGGCCAACAAATATATGAAAAAAATGCTCAGCATCGCTAATCATTAAAGAAATGTAAATCAGCACCACAAATCAGATACCATCTCACACCAGTCAGAATGGCTATTATCAAAAAAATCAAATAACAGATGCCAGCAAGGTTGCAGAGAAAAAGGAACACTTATGCACTGTTGGTGGGAATGCAGATTAGTTCAGCCAATGTGAAAAGCAGTTTGACCATTTCTGAAAGAACTTAAAACAGAACTACCATTTGACCCAGAAATCACATTATTGGGTATATACCCAAAGGAATATAAATTGTTCTGCCATAAAGACACATACATGCATGTTCATCGCAGCACTATTCACAATAGCAAAGACATGGAATCAACCTAAATGCCCATCAATGGTAGGCTGGATGAAAAAAAAAAAAAAAATGTGGTACATATACACCATGGAATACTATGCAGCTATAAGGAAGAACAAAATTGTGTCCTTTGCAGCAACAAAGATGTAGTTGGAGGCTATTATCCTAAGCGAATTAATGCAAGAACAGAAAACCAAAGGCAAGCAGATCACTTGAGGTCAGGAGTTCAAGACCAGCCTGCCAAACATGGTGAAACACTGTCTCTACTAAAAATACAAAAATTATCTGGGTGTGGTGGTGTGCACCTGTAATCCCAGCTACTTGGGAGGTTGAGGCAAAAGATTCATTTGAACCCAGGAGGTGGAGGTTGCAGTGAGCTGAGGTTGTGCCATTGCACTCCAGCCTGGGTGACAGAGGGAGACTCTGTCCCAAGGAAAAAAAAAAATTAAATTAAATAACTAAAAGAGTACAAATGGATAATTTGTAACACAAAGAAAGGATAAATGCTTGAGGGCAATGGATACTCCATTTACCCTGATATGATTATTACTCATTGTATGACTGTATCAAAAATATTAACATCTCATATACTCCACAAATACATACACCAACTATGAACCCACAAAAATAAAAAATTAACAAAATAGCCATTCTGACTGGTGTGAGATGGTGTCTCATTGTGGTTTTGATTTGTGTTTCTCTAACAGGATCAATTATACCCAACCTCAGCATCATACAATATACCAATATAACAAACCTGCACATGTGCCCCCGAACCTAAAATAAAAGTTGAAATAAAAAATAAATTTAAAAAAGAAGACTAAACAAAAGTCAGTGTAGCAATGATTTTCACCTGGTTTGAGAACTCAGACACATCATTTCAGATTTGCTTCCGTATGCATAATGACTTTGGCAGATTTTTCTTTGGCTTAACCAGTATCCTTTCATGTGTTAAATGCACAGAAAGATGAAATGTCTTTTACCTTTCATATTTAGTGGTGATGATGATCATTCCCCAGATCCAAGTGCCAAAGTAACAGAAGACTTGATTGACTTATTTTTCTTCATTTAAATGAGATAACATTTAAAAGGAGACTTTGTTCATTGCCTTGATGAATCTTCTGTTGTCAAATTTGAAATTAATACTGGGTTTTCCAGCAGATTGGCCTTCTTTAGGGGAGTACTGCATCAGTTAACTAGTTAACAGGAGCCGATTAGTTTGCTTAGTCTGAGTCCCTACTGAGATTTTATTAATGATTTGAGTGTAGAGTATCTGATGTGATATGAGTTTACAATTACTATGCTTCTCTGAGAACTATCTAGGAAATAAGGGTTTATCACATTGGTGGTTTATTTGGGGACCAGAGCCAATGTTACTAGGATTTAATCATCTTTTTAAGAGTGTATACTTGCTTTATATAACAAGCTTTGCCCTACTAAAATATATAAAAAAGCTTTTAAAGCTAAAGATTAAACCTAAATTTATTTGCTTACTTTACAATCTAGCTAGGATGGATCCCACTTTATTTTTTGTCTCTGTTAGAACTGACTCATTAAAATATTTATGACTTGAGGTTTTGGTCCTCTACTTGTTGAAACCTCAGGATCAGTGTGGCTGTAACACTGGACTAGAAGTAGGAATGTCATCTTAACTGGAAAGGCAGACTTGAAACACAAACCACAGGGCTAGAGGTGACCTGGACTATTTAAAGCCTACAACCCACTCAAGGAGCTAAGAAAACTATCCTCTCCACCCAGAAGTATAGACAACATTCATTAAAAGATGAACCATAGAATAGTGGTAAGTATACCAGAATTCCTGAACATATCATACTCAGAAGGCCATATATCACTGATGTATTTCCTGCATTGTTGAATTCTAGGCTATGAGAGTCAGAAAGAAAGGGGTGATGGACAAAAGAGTACACACAGGGGTGAGGGATTAAAGACCACACATTGGGTACAGTGTACACTGCTCAGGTGATGGCTGCAACAAAATCTCAGAAATCACCACTCAAGAACTTATTCAGGTAACCAAACACCACCTGTTCCCCCAAAAATCTATTGAAATTTTAAAAAAATCATCTAGGAAAATCTCTTTATTTTGGAGACGAAGAAACTGAAGTTCACGGTGAGGAGGTGACTTGTCTAAGGTCATACAGTGAGTCAGAGTATAAGTCAACCTGAATCCAATGTCAGTGTTTTCTCCAACATCATTGCTTAATCTAGGCCATGCCTAGTTCCTATATCCTTTGGTAATATTGCACCTGCACAATTCATTCAACAAATATTCCCTGAGCACTTTCTTTGTGCTGAACACTGCTCTAAGTGCTAGAGATACAGCAGTGAATAAGACAGATAAACCCCTTGCCTTCACAAGTTTTACATTCTAACGTGTGGGAGGTGGGTAAGCACAGGGCCATAATCATATAATTCTAGTTAGGAATACGTATTTCCCATCTCTTCTAGAGTAAAAGCCAGAGCCCCTACAATGGCTTATAAGTCTCTGGATGGTCTGGACACCACTCTCCCTCTATGATCTCTGTGCCACCCCTCTTTATCACTATACTCCAGCCACACTGACCTTAAACATGTCAGGCATTCTCCTTTCTCAGAGTCATGGCACTTGCTAGGCTGCCTGCAGCATCCTCCCAGAGATCTGCATAGCTCACACCTCACCTCCTTCAGATCTTTGCTCAAACAGTATCTAAGTGAAGTCTTCCCTAAGTACCCTCTTTAAAATTGCAACTTCGCTGCCACCCCAGCACTCCATAACTTCCACTCCTGCCTTAATTTTCTCCCTAGCTCTTATACCATCTGATAGACTGTAGATATTTATTATTTGTTTATTGACTATCTCCCTTCCCTAGAATGTTAGCTCCATGAGGGCAGGGATTTTTGTCTGTTCACTGTATCCTCACATGCCTAGAAAATAGGCACATAGTAGGTGCTTAGTAAATATTTGTGAGATTCATAAATGAATATGAAAAAATGAAGAGTAAACATGATAGAGAGGGGCTAACTAGATTCATATGTTTGGTCTAAGAAGTCCAGAAACATCTGACCTTAATGATAAGAAGGAGGGAGCCACAGGAAGTAGAGGGGACCAAGCACAGGATGCAGCAAGTGCAAAGTCCCTAGGAGGAGAAGAAAGGAGGCCATGCTCAGAGGACAGTGAACAGCACCTGGAAAGAGAAATGGTCAGGGCCAGATCACACAGGGCCTGTGTTGTAGGCCATGGAAAGGAGTGTGGAGCACTTTCCTGGTCTCAGTAGAAAGACTGCGGAGGATTTTAAGCATAGAAGTGACATCATCTATCACTTATTAATTTTTTTTTAATCGCTCTTGCTCCAAGTGGGAGAATAAATTGAGTAGGGATAGGATTAAAGCGGGGATACCAGTTAGGAGGCTATTACAACAAGCCAACCAGAGAGATGACGGTGGCTTAGACTAGCAGGTGGCAGTGGAGGCAGTACAAAGTGAACACATTCAGAATATGTTTTGAAGGTGGAGTCAGCAGAATCTGATGATGGGCTGAATGTTGGAGGTGAGGAAGAAAGAATAATCAAGGGTGATTCCTACAATTTTGGCTTGAGCAACTGGGTGGCTGACTGGTGGTGCCATTTGGCGAAACAGGAAAGACTCTGAGAGGAGCAAAGGTGGGGAAGAGAGTTGCAGACAAGAATTCTGTTTGGGCTCTGTTGAGATTGATAGGCCCATGAGACGTTCAAGTGGAGAGATCACACAAATTGCCTATTTAAGACTAGATTCAGTGGGGAGGTCAGGGTTGGTGATACAAATTCTTAGTTTCACAGAGTAAACCATAAAATCTTAGCTTGAGTCAGTTTATCTAGAGCTCTCAAATACTTGAAATTTTTCTGTGCCCTCTTCCTCAAAACAGCTTCCTAGGTATATTCAGATGGATTGGTACGCATTTAGCCTACACACATTAAAAACTGATATTTGGAATGATGGACCTGATAAATCCACATGACCTCAATCAAGAGAAAAAAGTCAGTTCAAGTATGTGCAGTTTGCAAGACTTTCTAAGGTAAGAAAGTACATTCAGGTACTTTAGAACAACTAGCAACAGATAATAAAATTTAGAGGATATTCTGGTTAACCAATATCATCAAACAATTCAGCTAACGAGATCTCCTTCATATTCCAGGTAACTGAGGTTTTCTGTATTTTTTTTTCTAGAACTCTTGACCCAAAGAGTAATCTAGAAAGAGTCCTCTCCTCTTTCCCCTTTGTAATCATACATTTATAAAATGTATATCATATATACATATGATTTCATCTGGTCCTCTTGAGAAAATGATCATAGCCCCGTTTTACAGCTGAAGAAAGTATCAGAGAAGTAGAATAACTCTCAAGTGTTCACCCAGCTCTAAGTAGTGAAGTGAAATGAGGTCCAGGGCTATTTTTACTACTAGCCATGGATCTTTCTGAAACGTCTCTCTCACTATCATTTCTATCCCCTCAAGCTGAATTTCATTCACTGGCATATTGACATTTGCTGGGACTCAGGGTGGTGCCTCAGCACTCTCTATATTTCACAGGAAGTCACTATTCCCTCTGACTGGCACATTCCCCTCTCTCATTCCTTTACCTGGAAGACTCATTCTTTTTTTAAAAAGCTGTCTACAAGCAGAGAATTGTAGGGGTTATCAGAAACCATCCACAGACTAATCCCCCACTTTATATATAAGCAAAAAGGCCCACAGACTGTGAATGGTTGTGCAAGGATGGGCAGCTGGTTGCAAAGCCTGCCTCTCTTGGCACTCTAGCTGGTGCTGCTTCCACCATGTTACACTTGTAGTGCAACAGATCTCCCACCAGGTTACTTAAGGGTCTGTATCCACTGCTTGAAACCTGAAAGCTGGCAGTGAGCCAAGGCCATGGTGCCCAGCTGAGGAGCAGGTGCCCAAGACCCCAACATCCTGAAGAGTATCTAAGAACCTACCAAGTTGCATATACGCAGTGGGCAAAGAGCCAGAAAGTTAGCTTCAAAACGGCTTAGAGATGGGTGGCGAAGTGGATCTCTGGAGTTGTCCTGCTACTGCCCAGGAGTGCCTTGTAGGTAAGTCCTAAAAAACCCATCTGCTTGTCAAGCTGGACTTGTCTGAGTCATTCTTTGGCCTCTCAGCTCCTTCCCAGTTTGGGAATCCATTATAGTTCCAAGTTTTTCTCATAACAACACACCATCTTTCCCAGGGTCTGAGGAAAGAGCCAAGACCTGTGCCCAGCATTCTAGGGATCTCACTCTTTCAGCTTTTACTGTTTGCTTAATTTCTGATTCTTTAATAATAAAAATGTTGAGATTATTTTATGCCAGAAATATATACATGTCTCAGAAGTAACTGCTTTCCAATACTGTGCTTGATCACAGAAAGTCTTTCAGATCTAGATCCAGAGAATGCAAGCTCCATGAAGGTAAGTCTTTTTCATTGGCATTTCATTGCAATGAAGTGGGGCCCTGAAGGAAATGGCCTGGTTGTCAAGCTAAAATAAAGGAAACCGCTTGTGTGTTGTGCTGTGTGGGGCCTCAGGAAGCTCTCCCTTGTTCACACTTTCCTGGGGCCGAATCTCTTCCACTGGGGCTAGCTCCTGGGGCCTGAAAATCCCTTCATCAAAGTCTTCACCTTTGAGTTGAGTCACTGTCCTTGTCTAACTGCAGAGTAAGTCACAGTTGCCTCTTCATATCTTAACACAGTCCCCTCCGCCACCAATTAGCTCTGTTCCTGGAGCCTCTGGCAAAAAAAGTCAGAAGGGAATGCATTGCATGGCCCTAGCAGGTAGACCAGGTAAGACCTGATGAGGGCAGGGAAGGAACACATGCTTCAGAGAGGAAGGGGCACTGATGGGGGAAATGAGTGCTGATTCCAACTACTTCCCAATGTCCCTGAGGACTGACCCTTTCTATGCGGCTCTCCAAAAGAGTGGCCAGTCCTTGGTGTGATCCCTGGAAACCCCCTTCCCTAAGCCCTCTTAGGAAGTTTCCCATAAGGGCTGATGCTACAGATTCTCTTTTGTTTTGTGTCACCTTTGCTTCCTTCTTGGTTCACTTTAAACCCATTCCCAGTATGTGTACATAAGTGCATACACATGCATGCACACACACACGCACGCACACACACACACACACACACACACAGAGCCTATCAATTTTCCAGTCATTTCTCACTGTTAGCATTTATTTGAAAAACCTCAAACTTCACTTACAGACCACAATTTCCAACTAAGATTGCAAAAAGGAGAGGTAGAGTCTCCAGTCTGGAGGCCACTGACAAGCTCTTCCTTTCGCCAAGCTGATTCCCTGGTTTGTCTGGACTCTCTTTGCTGATTTCACTTGCTGTTTTTCCTTTTTTTTTTTCATTGTAAAGCTATAGTTAAAGGTATGTTTCATTAAGACACTCAGCAGCCTTTATGGAGTAGCACAGACATTTCTGCTGGCATTTCACTTCAGGAAAATAGTATTATCTCTATATAGGAATACATATGTTCTCCAGTGTCAGACACAGAAAAAGAGGCCATCGTGTTTCCATTAATGCCAAAGCCCTGACCATGGTCTACCAAGCCCTACATGAGCTGCCCACCTTCTCCCCTCCCACCATTAGCTCTCTGTTGTCACTCTACTACAGCCACATTGGCCTCCTTGCTGTTCCGCTAACATGCCAACATGCTCCCACCTCAGGGCCTTTGCACTCACGCTTCTTCTGCCAGGAACTCTGCACCCTCACGTGGCTGTGCAGTTTGCTTTGTCCTCTCCTTTGGGCCTTGTTCAAAGGCTACCTTCTCAGTGAGGCCTTCCCTGACCACCCCATGTTAAAATAGGCACACATACACACACACACAATCCCCTTATCCCATTGTTACTTTTCTTCATAGGACTTAATTCACCCTTCAGTCAATCATTCGTTCATTCAACAGTTGTTTATCAGGAGCCTGCTGTGTGCCAGGCACTGGAGATTCAGCAGTTATCAAAGCAGACAAAAATTCCTGCCCTCATCCCCTGGTAGATGATATATAATATTTCCTTGAATCCATATGCGCTTCATGAAAGCAAGGGCTTTGTCTGTTTTGTTCATAACCACATTCCCAGCACCTAACACAGTGACTGACATTTAGTAGATGCTCAACAAACATTTGTTGAACGGACTAATGCTTTAGCCATCAGAGTCCAATTTAGTCTCTACGTTGGGAGTTCCCAAATGCCTCTCCCTGTGAATCTGCTGTATAACCATGTTTGGGAACCATATACAGAGTAGAGCTTTTTAACCCCAGCTGCACATGAAAACTGTCTGGCAAAATTTAAAAACAACTGATGCCTACCCTCTCCACCCACCCTCCCCACAGATTCAGATTCAATTGGTCTGGGTTGCAGCCTAGGCAATGAGATTTTGAAAGCTCTCCTGGTTATTTGAATGTACAGCCAATTTTGCGAACCACTGACTTAATCTATTCATGTCAGGGATTTGGTGGCATCTGCTCCTCCAGCTTCTCAACCTGGCTGCACATCAGAGGCACCTGGAGAATTTTAATAATACACCAATACTTGTCCCACACTCAGGGATTCCTGTTTAACTGGAGTGAAGCCCAAGCATGCATATTTTTAAAATTTCTCCTGGTGCCTGCAAGGTAAAATTTCCACTTTGCAGCCAGGGTTAAGGACAAGTGCTTTCCATTGTCCCTGTCCCAGTTTATCCCTTTAAGTACCCTGCTTTGCAACATCTTAATTCATAAGCTGCCTCAAATCCTCTCAGAAGAACTAGAGTCAAACTCTTGAGATAATACTCTGCTCTCCACACAATCAATACAAAACACGCTTCTCTCACCTCATGTGTATTTAGGCCTTACCTCATTGATTTTCCACTTCCTTTTGAAATGCCACCACCGTGGAGTGGCTACCCTGTAACCCTGCCACCCACCCCAGCCTATTTTGTCTCCTTGTGGGACCATGCTGCTTCTGCGTTCCAAGAGGGACTAAACTGATAAAGGTCCAGAGGAAAGCCAGGGGCTACGCCTGCCTCAACATCAACTCTGTGCTTCTGCAACCCCAACCGCCACTTTCTTGCTCCAGACCACACAATTGCTGAGAATTCTTGAAAAGGAGATCGGGGTGGTAAAATAGACAGCCCTTTTCCCCTTCTCCTGGCCAGACCCCTGCTAACATTATCTTCTCTCAGAGAAGTACCCATCATGTTTTATTTATTCCAAGTCCCAGGAAGGAGGGGTAGACATGGCTGACATTTTTTGTGATCTGGGACAACTGAGCCTTTGCTATGATCCTACAAGGGCAGCCAAGGTCCGCAGCCAAGGTCCACATCCAAGTCGGGCCAATCCTGAGTGGTCATAATTGACCAGAATTATAAGAAGTCGAGCCCAGGAACAGCAGAGGACAGAGATTACTAGGTACCATGCCACAGTGGTTGTGTTCCATCCTTTGAGGGTTTCTAGGTATTTCTGTTGTTCACTATCCAACAAAGGGCAGGGACCTACGATAAGTATTTCACTTTTGTCCAGGCAGTTCATCACCCTCTTTCAACACAAAAGCATTCTTGCCAATGCATAGTCTTCAAATGATGGCATTCCAGATATAAAATATATATCATTTTATAATCCAGCGCTCAGTAATGTCATTTTGAATACAGATGCTTGTCTATTCACCCCCCTGGAATGAGGGGCTCCTGCCTTGCACATCCCCATCTGCCACCAGTATGGGGTTGAAATCATGGACTTACTGTGTATATACATTTGCGATTTGCAGGTTAGCATGCAGCTCTCTGACTTGTACCTCACAGCAGAGGGGCAGCAGGTACTGGAAGTAACATTTATTAAGTAGTGGCTATGTACCAGATATTCTGCTGAGAATGTGCTTTTCTTACATCTGCCTTGCAGAGTGTCTTCTCTGTTTTATTAATGAGAAAACAGAGTCACAAAAGGAGAAATAGCCTACCATATCCTGCTTCCTTCATGAGTCTTATGTCCTGTTTTACAGAACAGAAAAATGGAGGGAAATGGCCTGGCTGGGGTTGCACAGCCAACAGATGACTGCGCTGGGCTCAAACCTCACAGGGCTTGTGACTTTCATCCCACACAATTTCTTTCTGCCAGCCTGGGGCTACATCCAGTTGCTGCTGTGTCCTAGAATTGGGCGGTGACCAAGGACCGTCTGCAGAGAACAGTGGCAAGTAAAAAATATCCCGTGTAGGTTTCCAACTGCATGCCCAACCAAATAGCAAAAGCACATTCTTCTGCACCTTTAGTTGAACAGGAACACCTCCTCCCAGCTGCTACATTCTGTCCAATACAGGAACTCACTGCCTAGCAGTCATCAATTCAAATAACATAGTTTTGCTCTGGTAAGGCAAAAGCAAACCCTGGAGGATTCAACAGCTTAACACAGATAACACTGATGCTGCTTCCTTTTGGAGGGAGAAATACACAAACGGCCAAACTTATGCTAAGAAGCTCAAAATAGTAAGAAGGTCCACAGAGGAAAACTTACTAAAAATTACAGTGATGCCTATTTAAGAAAATTCGTGATAAGAAGAGGACTTCTGGACCAGCACATGCCCATTACAGCCTATAGTGTATTTTTTTCTTTTTTTTTCTTTTTTTTACAAATACAGTTTTATTGGAACTCTAAGTCAGTTCACAGTGTGAAGTGTCATTCCCTAGCATTTAGCATGCACCATGGCCCATTCGCTTTGGCCATAAACACCGCAGCTAATTTCTGTATTTTTAGTAGAGACGGGGTTTCAACATGTTGACCAGGATGGTCTCGATCTCTTGACCTCGTGATCCACCCGCCTCGGCCTCCCAAAGTGGTGGGATTACAGGCGTGAGCCACCACGCCCGGCCGTGCACGTGTCTCCCTTCACAGTGACCAAATGAACCTCACTACTCTGCCCACAAGCTGATCAAAGCAGCATCAGGGTATCTGTGTTAAGCTGCTGAATCCTCCAGGGTTTGCTTTTGGAAAGAGAATTGATTTCACCAAGCTGGCTTCGTCTGAACTCTCCTACTTCCTACACACTGTGAATGCCATACCTACTGCCCAACTTCTCTTTTCAGCAGTTTTACTTTGAAAGAAGTATGAATGGGTAGCCAAAGAATTCACTGTACTCCTCAGAATGAGCTTCCCGTGTGCTGTGATCCTAGGATATCAGCCATCTGCCAGTCTTGAGCAAGATACGAATCTAATAGTGACTGCAACTGGAGGCAGAGTCTTAAAGTGTCATCCAGGACTGTTTGCATCAGGATCACTCAGGGTGCTTATTAACGATGCAGAATCATAGCCCCTCCACAGACCTGCCCCATCGGCACCTCCAGGAAACAGAGTCCAGGCATCTGCATTTTTAGCGACATCACCAAATTTCAAAACCAAAGCTTCATTTTTCTCCTCCTATGAGATCTCCACAATATGGCCTTGCAGTACACACCTTAATATTGTAACTAAAAGTCTTTGTCTTGCTTTTTTCAGACTACCCATCTCTCCCTTCAAGTCTTGTCTTTGTCCCTGCAAATTTTGGCGTTTTCTTTATTAATTTCTTTTTTTTTTTTTTTTGGAGACAGAGTTTAGCTCTTGTTACCCAGGCTGGAGTGCAATGGCGCGATCTCGGCAACCTCCGCCTCCTGGGTTCAAGCAATTCTCCTGCCTCAGCCTCCCGAGTAGCTGGGACTACAGGCACGTGCCACCATGCCCAGCTAATGTTTGTATTTTTAGTAGAGACAGGGTTTCACCATGTTGACCAGGATGGTCTCGATCTCTTGACCTCGTGATCCACCCGCCTCGGCCTCCCAAAGTGCTGGGATTACAGGCGTGAGCCACCGCGCCTGGCTTCTTTATTAATTTCTATGTCACACTTATTAGTTTTTAAAACTACCAGCATATTCTAGTACTGCAGTATTCATTTGAAAGCTAAACTTTTCCCACTTTGTTTAAGGGTAAATTTGCTATCTGCTACTTTAGTGTAAGCCCTAGATTCTTGAGGTTCCCAAGGTTATATTGCTGGAGAAGATAAAAACCAGGTAACCACAAGAGGTATAAGAGAATTTAATCTTTTACTGGAAATAAGAAAGTATGTGTTTTATGCCCCTGTGTCTTTTCATGTGATATCACATCCTGTCATGATGCATCAGCAACGTAGATAAATGTTCATTTCTGCCCTTACAGATACAATAATCATTTTGTAACTATGAACTAGGATATGCTTTTAAAAGCCCTATGCACAAAACAAGTGGTGCAGAAAAAATGGGTTCAAATGGAGACTCTTACTGGCCACACAAGTCCTTTATATCTCACACAACAAACAGATCGGTTGGGGCCAGTCAACTGAAAGTTTACCCAAAGTGGGTGAGAACTGATGGTGTTTTTAAAAGCCCTGCTGCTTTCACCTGGACATTCCAAAATGAACCTGGCACTTGAACTGAAATTTACCTTTTCATTGGAAATTAGTTTGCTAGGTTTTTCACACAGTTATCTGCTAGAATGAGGGAGGCAGGCTCTGCAAAGCTGGCTCAAGAAGCATCCGGGTTCAGGGAGTGCACAGCTGGCCCTAGTGCCAACTTAGCTACTTTTTACCCATATAACCCTTAGATGATGTGTCTGGCCTCACTGACCTCTCCTGCTTCCTCCACGGGGGCGTCAAAAGGAGCAAATAAAGACTCTTTGTGAAAGTGCTTTAAGAACTATAAGTTATTTGGCTGGGCATGGTGGCTCATGCTTGTAATCCCAGCACTTTGGGAGATGAAGGCGAGTAGATCACTTTAGGTCAGGAGTTTGAGACCAGCCTGGCCAACATGAGGAAACCCCATCTCTACTAAAAAAAAAAAAAAATACAAAACTTAGCTGGCATGGTAGCACAGGCCCATCTACTCAGGAGGTTGAGGCAGGAGAATCACTTGAACCCAGGAGGCAGAGGTTGCAGTGAGCTGAGATGGTGCCACTGCACTCCAGCCTGGGCGGCAGAGCAAGACTCTCTCTCAAAAAAAAAAAAAAAAAAAAAAAAATACTGTAAGTTATTCTAGAAATGCTTCTTTCTGAGTCCTAACCTATCAATCCCTTAGCATGACAGCCTCAATTAGAAAGTCAAATAAATGTCCATACCCCTTTTGGTGTGTTCACAGATGCTAAGCCCAGTACCTTCAAACAGAGTTCGGAAATTACGAAAGAAGGTATCATTCTTCTTTGCGTCAAGGGTGTTTTCAAGATCTAATATCAATTTTCCTAAATCTTCCTCAACCTTATCCCCACTCCTGCCACCTCACCAAGACAGAAGCTGAAGTGCTACACCTGACATCAATAAACATGCTGACCTTCCTCTAAAAATATATGGTTTTTGAAGCATGAGGTGGTGTCCTACATGCTGATTCTTCTAAATACTGAAAACAAGAGCAAAGTACAGAAGACAGCTAAAGAATAGAAGAGCTTGCTAAATGCTTTTGCTATGCATTCTGGCATGAGAAGAGGAACCCAGGCAGTGTGGGATTTAAGCTCTTCTCTTGAGGTCCCTGTAGCCTTCTTAGCAAGATAAGACTAACTGGCAAGCAAAAATGTGACACCAATAAGACAGTGTGTCAAGTATTTTGGGTGCTCTAGGGCAGCAGTCCCCAACCTTCTTGGCACCAGGGACTAGTTTCATGGAGGACAATTTTTCCATGAATGGGGGTGGGGTAGAGTGGGGATGGTTTCCAGGATGAAACCAATTCCACTTCAGATCACCTTAGATTCTCATAAGGAGTATGCAGCCTAGATCCCTCACATGCACAGTTCACAATAGGGTTCAAGCTCCTATGAGAATCTAAGGCCGCAGCTGATCTGACAGGAGGCAGAGTTCAGGTGGTAATGCTCACTCGCCCCACTGCTCACCTTCTGCTGTGTGGCCCAGACCTAACAGGCCGCAGACCAGGAGAACCTCTGCTCTAGGAGGTCCCAAGAATGGAGTCATTGCTGTGACCTGGAGTGGTCAGGAGACGTTTTCTGGGAGAACTAGAATTGAGCCAATCCTCAAAGGACAAGTAGGGTTTAGAGGGGCATAGAAATAGCCAGAAAGGCTTTCACAATGGATCACATAGCTACATACAATCCCATCATGTGTAAATGGTCCAGTTCAGTGCTGTTTGATGGAATGTTCTGTGATAATGGGATTGGAGTATATATGCACAGTCGAATACAGTAGTCACAAGCAGTGTGTGGCTACTGAGTCACTACTGTGATTAAGGAACTGGATTTTTCATTTTAATTTATTTCCATTTAAATAGGCATACATAGCTGGGGACTACTTTATTGGACAGTGCAGGTCTAGTTAGTACATGGTTTCATGGGCACAAGCCAATTCAAGTGAGCTGAATAGGTTCCCTAATAGTTCATTTCCAAGGTCTATCTCTGAACATCTAGGGCAGTGCAAAGATCCGACTTCTCAGAGGGGCTTTGAAGCCTCCAGGAATCCTCTTGACCCCTTCGAGACACCTGAGCCACTGATATGGCTAGTGGAGAGCTCATGCCTTTCTGTCACACCTGTTGCCCCGCACTTGCCAAAATCCAATAGATGCAGAAAGGATAGACCTCATCTAGAACACCAACGTCAAGTAATCACAAAGAGCAAAACAAAACCTGCACCAGCTGGCCGGGTGTGGTGGCTCACACCTGTAATCCCAGCATTTTGGGAGGCCAAGGTTGGGGGATCTCCTGAGGTCAGGAGTTCAAGACCAGCCTGGCCAACATGGTCAGACCCCATCTCTACTAAAAATACAAAATTAGCTGGGTGTGGTGGCTCATGCCTGTAATCCCAGCTACTCGGGAGGCTGAGCCAGGAGAATTGCTTGAACCCAGGAGGTGGAGGTTGCAGTGAGCAGAGATCATGTCACTGCATTCCAGCCTAGGCAACAAAAACAAAACTCCATCTCAAAAATAAAAGAAAAAATTCAAAAATAGGCTATAGCAAAATTGCACAGAGAGCCTCACCTGCCATGAAAGAAAATATAAATTAGAATAAACTGAAGGTATCACGATATAATTTTCTAAGAAGCAAAAAGTAATAAAATGATCAAATCCAGTGTTTTGCTGAATGTAGGGAAAGAATTAACTCTACAGTGATGGTGGGTCTACAAATTTGATCTTTCTGAAAAGCAGTCTGACAGTAAGACAAGGTATGGTTCCATCTGTACTTTTGGACCTGGTAACTCTACTTTAAAGAATATAGTCCAAGGAAACCTTAAAGGAAAGGAAAAATTTGCAGGGGGGTCAATATTAAAACGTTCATAGCAGTACTATTAATTGTAAAGAAACAGTAAAACAATCCAAGTGGAGACAGGTGTGGTGTATCAGTAGAAAATACTACATAGCCTGTAATCCCAGCACTTTGGGAGGCCGAGGCGGGCGGATCACGAGGTCAAGAGATCGGGACCATCCCGGCCAACATGGTGTGAAACCCCGTCTCTACTAAAAATACAAAAAAAATTAGCTGGGCGGGGTGGCGTGCGCCTGTAGTCCCAGCTACTCGGGAGGCTGAGGCAGGAGAATTGCTTGAACCCGGGCGGCGGAGGTTGCAGTGAGCCGAGGTCGCGCCACTGCACTCCAGCCTGGCG